>CAWUFW010017242.1:0-271731 GCA_963921515.1 Calotriton arnoldi
CTCACTGACGTGAAGGGTGACTTCTATGCCCTGGAGAGGATGCCGCATGTCATTGGCTCCATTGATGGGACACATGTGGCTTTGGTACCACCACAGGCCCAAGAGCAGGCATACAGGAACCGCAAACACTACCACTCGGTCAATGCACTGGTGGTCTGTCTTGCAGATATGAGCATCTCACACGTGTGTGCCCGTTTCCCCGGTTTTGCACACGATGCCTACGTGATGAGGAGTAGTTGCATCCCGAGGATGATGTCACAGATGCGGAACCAGCGTGCCTGGCTTGTTGGTGTGTACTGACTTTGTACCATTGTGTGTGTTCTGCAATGTAGTGTTCCACCCTCTTTTCCAACTCAGCTAATGTGCAATTGTCTGTATGTAGGTGACTCCGGATACCCCAACATGCCGTGGTTGCTGACGCCCCTCAGGAACCCTGTGACACCAGCCCAGATGTGCTACAATGAGGCACATGGTCGGACCAGGAGAGTGATTGAGCGGACATTCGGTCTCCTGAAGAGCCGCTTCCGCTGCCTGGACAAGACAGGAGGGTCCCTCCCATATGCCCCAGCAAAGGTGTGCAAGATTGTCATCGTCTGCTGCATGCTACACAACCTGGCAGTGCGGAAGGAGTTGCCTCTCATCCTGGATGACGATGACCAACGTCCGCCACCTGTGGAGAATCCTGGCCTGGACCACGATGCCAGTGATGATGATGATGATGATGGTGATGTCCGCACACAGCTCATCACCAACTTCTTCAGCTGAATGTGAGTATCCAGAGATGTCATGTCAACGATGTGAGTTTGCATGATATGTGTTGGTGGTGCTCTGGTGCTGTTTGAGTGTGTCCATGGGCTACATGACTGTATGCGTGTAGCGATGTGTCCTTACAGGTAGTCTGTACTCCCCAACAGTGTTGACATGCTAACTTGGTTCTGGGTGGGTATCTTGTGACATGTATTGGGCATGAGTATTGCAGTCCTGTCCTGTTCTTCAGTGCTTTTGACTGTGTGTCATTTCTGTCCTTCACAGGGTACTTTCAGAGTCGTTTGGTCAACTGTGATCCCCGACACCGTGATTCGACTTCCAGGGTGGTAGCTGTCGTGTCCCTACAGGTGATGTGCGCCACACCCATGGACTTCCTTCCTTCTACACTTGTTGACTGTGTGCCCGCTGCCAGGTGGGATTACCTTGCATCTGTAGTGGTTACAACATGTTGCAAATGTGTAATAAACCTGTGCTTCACTTTGTGATGTGCGTTGTCTGTGGTCACACATTTGACTGACATTTGCTTACTGCACCAGTGGGCTAGTTGACTAAGACTGTGAATAGGTGTTGTGTCTGTGCATTGCACCGTATTTCCTGGCAACATCAGTGTAGGCAATGAGTCAGATGGCCTAGGTGTGTATTTGTTGTGTAGCCCTGGTGGTGTGTCTCCCTCATATGTGTCACGTTGCCATGACTCACATGCCTGTGTTGTACTTGCTGTAGCAGTTAGCATGCACAGTGTAATTTTGCTGGTCATCATCTCCATGACAGAAACCACGTTGGAATCACGACAGAGGCAGGTATGGTGTATTAGTGTGTTTATTGTCATACATGTGTGTGAATAGTGCACAGGATGGTGAGTGCTGTACATTTTGATTGCAATCCAAAGTTCCTAGATGAATTGGAAGTCCTGGTAGCAGAAATGTCCTGTATCAAGTCCACAGTCATCTGAGACATTGGTCCAACTTGTACTCCCCATGTCATGTGGGGGAGTTGTGTTGCAGTCAACAGGGTGAACAGTTTGCGCACAAAGGTGATTATCCAGAACAGGTGTTGGCTTCCTGGGGGTTGTGCATGGCCATCTGCCTCTCAGTTGTCCTTCCTCGGACGACCCCTCTTCTTTGGGGGGGGACCCTCAAGTGCAGGCTGCTACGGTGCAGGGGACTCTCCGCCAGAGTCATCCTGCCTCCCTGTGGCAGTTGCAGTTGTTTCAGCAGCAGATGTTGTGGGCACACAGGGAGGTGTTGACTGGTTGCTGCTCATCTGGCGGAGGCATTGTAATATGCCCCTATGCA
This sequence comes from Calotriton arnoldi, assembly GCA_963921515.1. Lineage (NCBI taxonomy): Eukaryota > Metazoa > Chordata > Amphibia > Caudata > Salamandridae > Calotriton > Calotriton arnoldi. Next base: position 2,064 of record CAWUFW010017242.1, read on the forward strand.
CCGCCGTCATCTCTTGCAGTGTGTCCCACTTGGACTCCACGCGGGACATGTGTGAGTCCAAGCGGGCATGATGGGCAGCCTGCTGCTGTTTAATGTCCCTGAGGAGCCCCACTACCTGGCTGAGCTCTCCGGTGCTGGACTGGTACGCATCGGCTATGGTGCCAGTTGTGGGTCATCATGCAGTCCAGACCCCTCTGCGAGCAGCGACCTATGTCTCCCACCCCTCCCACCACCCCTGGTGACACGTGCAGTACCTGAGGTGGCACGCACAGGTGACCCTGGGCCCCCTTGGGGGTTGTTGGTGGTGTTGGTGTCCATGGCCCCACGTTGGTCCAGGGTCCCTGTGCTGGTGGTGGTGGTGCTCCTTGGTCTATCCATGTCGGCAGGGGTGGTATGTGTGTTGACAGTTGTTGGAGGGTGGGTGCAGGGGGTGCAGCTGGTGGTCCTGCTGGTGCTGCATGATGACTTGCTCCGGAGGTGCCAGGTGGGTCTTCTTCATCCGAGGAGGGCAGAGGCTGTTCCACACCAGTGAGCTCCGTATCCTCTTGAGCCTGGGACGGGGACTCCTCAGCGTCTGCTGCTGTGTCCCCATCATCACCTGTTTTTGGGAGACACACACAATGTATGTTATGTTTCTGCAGGCATCAATGGTTGACACACCTGACAGTTGTGACTGTGCCTCTGGATGCGGGCCTGTACATTGCATTGTCCTAAGTTGTCACAGTCAGGGGTTGATATTGGTGTAGCACATTGTCCTGCATTATTTGGGCATTTCTATGTGAATGTTGGGGTGTGTACATGGTCTGCATTGGTTGTATTTGGTTGACATCCGGCCCTCCTTCCCACCCAGCCAGATATTCCAGCATGGAACGTGCTTCCATTGCAGGGAGTGCAAGTTGTCTTTCAGGATGTCAGTCAGTGGTGTCCTGCTGTTGGTTGGTGCACAGTTGCCAGCAGGGCCTTGTGCTCCCCACAGCAGTAGCCAGTGTCAGCCATCTTGTGAGTTGTTTTCCACTCCCTGTGATGTGTGCATGGTTCAGGGTGGTGTTGATGGGACAGTTGTGGGGGTGACCAATATCTGTGACTACCACTCCCATCATGCTATTGCCTCCACACCCCTTCCCAGCATGCCCATGCTTCCTTCCCTTTGACTCTGCTTCCCTGTGGGGTTGTGTGCCTGTGCTGACAAGATGGCTGACAGTGTTATCCTGGGGTTAGTTTTGCTACAAGTCCCATGTGTGTCCCTGTGCTTCACTCAGCATGACCCAGGGTTGTGGTTCTTTGTGGGATATTTGATTGGAGTGTGAGGCAATGCATTCTCCCAGGTAAGTTTTGTGGAGTTTGTGTTAGGGGTGTGTGTGAGAAACGCTGCTGGTAACTATGGTCAGGGCTGTGAGTCCTCCTTCCCACCCAGCCAGATATCCCACCATGGAACGTGCTTCCATTGCAGGGAGTGCAAGTTGTCTTTCAGGATGTCAGTCAGTGGTGTCCTGCTGTTGGTTGGTGCACAGTTGCCAGCAGGGCCTTGTGCTCCCCACAGCAGTAGCCAGTGTCAGCCATCTTGTCAATTGTTTTCCACTCCCTGTGATGTGCGCATGGTTCAGGGTGGTGTTGATGGGACAGTTGTGGGGGTGACCAATATCTGTGACTACCACTCCCATCATGCTATTGCCTCCACCCCACTTCCCAGCATGCCCATACTTACTTGCTTTTGGGTGGACTTCACTGTGTGTGAGTGTGAGAGCAATGGCAAGATGGCTGACAGTGGTGTCCTGCTGTTAGTTGGTGGCCAGTTCCCAGCATGGCCTTGTGCTCCCCACAACAGAGCACCAGTGTCAGACATCTTTGATGGGGCTTTCCACTCTCTGTGGGGTGTGCATGCTTGAGTGTGAGCTTGCTGGGCCATGTGGGTGGGGGATGTTGAGCTGTGACTACCACTCCCATCATGCTATTGCCTCCACCCCCCTTCCCAGCATGCCCATGCTTCCTTCCCTTTGACTCTGCTTCCCTGTGGGGTTGTGTGCCTGTGCTGACAAGATGGCTGACAGTGTTATCCTGGGGTTGGTTTTGCTACAAGTCCCATGTGTGTCCCTGTGCTTCACTCAGCATGACCCAGGGTTGTGGTTCTTTGTGGGATATTTGATTGGAGTGTGAGGCAATGCATTCTCCCAGGTGAGTTATGTGGAGTTTGTGTTAGGGGTGTGTGTGAGAAACGCTGCTGGTAACTATGGTCAGGGCTGTGAGTCCTCCTTCCCACCCAGCCAGATATCCCACCATGGAACGTGCTTCCATTGCAGGGAGTGCAAGTTGTCTTTCAGGATGTCAGTCAGTGGTGTCCTGCTGTTGGTTGGTGCACAGTTGCCAGTAGGGCCTTGTGCTCCCCACAGCAGTAGCCAGTGTCAGCCATCTTGTCAGTTGTTTTCCACTCCCTGTGATGTGCGCATGGTTCAGGGTGGTGTTGATGGGACAGTTGTGGGGGTGACCAATATCTGTGACTACCACTCCCATCATGCTATTGCCTCCACCCCACTTCCCAGCATGCCCATACTTACTTGCTTTTGGGTGGACTTCACTGTGTGTGAGTGTGAGAGCAATGGCAAGATGTCAGTCAGTGGTGTCCTGCTGTTGGTTGGTGCACAGTTGCCAGCAGGACCTTGTGCTCCCCACAGCAGTAGCCAGTGTCAGCCATCTTGTCAGTTGTTTTCCACTCCCTGTGATGTGAGCATGGTTCATGGTGGTGTTGATGTGCGCATTGTGAGGGTGGGCAATATCTGTGACTACGACTCCCATGATGCTATTGGCTACACTGACTTGCCCAGCATACACAGTATTCCTTCCTATCAGTGGGCTTCACTGTGTGGTGGTGTTGTAGTGGTGGCTACATGTCTGGATGTGTTTGTTAGTAATATTTGTGCCACTGCCCAGCTGTAGTTGTAGTTGTGTTTGTACATGTGATGACACAGTTACATGTCACTATGAGATGGCATGTGTTGTGTTTATCTGACTGACATACACATTTTGGGATGGTTCTGTTCTGGTTGCTGTGTATTTGCTAAGGGTGCATGGTTTGACTCTCCCCTTGACAGTGATGTGTGTGTATTGTCGCACAATATTGTGTACATTTGTTGTGTACTCACCAGGCTCTGGGATGTTTTCTAGTCCATATACGCTCACTGGTGGTAGGATGGCCCGCACCTTCTCCTCCCAGGGCCTGAGGTATACTGGCTTGGCAGGAGGGCCACTGCCGGTGTGTTGGCTCAAGAGGTAGTCCTTCTTCAACAGCTCCCTGACCCTCCTGCGCATGTCATAACACCTGTTCTGGATGTCTATCTTTGTGCGCAAACATGGTGATTGTGCGTTCACCCTGTCGACGATCCTCTCCCACATCTTGGTTTTCTGCGACATGGGTGTCTGTTGGACCAGTGTACCAAACAGCTGTGGCTCTACCCTGAGGATCTCATCTACCAGGACTTCCAATTCACTATCTAGGAACGTATGATTCTTCTTTGGGGGCATGGTGATGGGTGGTGATGGTGAGTGATGTGTGTGTTGGTGTGCAGGTGAAGGTGTGTGAGTGTGTTTTGCTGGGTGTATGTGAGGTTGCTATTTGTTGGGGTGCTGATGGTGTGTGGCTTGTGTGATGGATGAGCTGTGGGTGTGTGGTTGCTGTCTGTCGAGTGCTGGCAGGTAATTTGAATTTGCAAAGGATCATGGTAGGGATTTGTGTCCTTTATATGGGTGAAGTTGTGGGTGTGTCTTTGTTCCCTGCCCCCCCCCCCAGTATTTATTGGCTTTGTAATTGCTTGTTTGGCCTTTTTTTGTGTATTTTCCCTTTGTACTTTTTGTGCATGTAGGAGACGTTCTTGTGACCGAGTCGGACCCTGCAGTTGTCTCGTACGGGCTTCTCCGATTCGTTCACGATGTGTTTGTGCGGTTTTCTATGCTGCGTACGCGTCGGTCGCGGTGTTTTGGGTTGCTTCGGCTCGCAGTTTTCTATGTGTGTCGGTCGTACGGCTTGTCCTCCGTGCGACTCGGTCGTGTTTTCCACGCGTTGCATCGTACTTGGCGGGTAGGAGTTCGCAGGTACGTTTCGTTCGGGATTGTTCCGGGTGCATGTCGGTCGGTTCGATTCGCGTGTTTTTCCAGCCGGATTGCTGTTTTCCGCGCGGCTCGGTCGTTCGGCTTGTGTTCCGTACGAGTCGGTCGGGTTTTCGTACTTTGCGGGTCGGGCTGCACCGGTACGTGTCGGTCGGTATTAATTCCGGCTCCGAGTTGGTCGGTACGTTTTCCGGCCCGAATCGGAATTGACCCCTTTGTGTTGGTATTGCATCATGTGACTGGGTTTGTCATTTGCTCATTAGCATATGTGAAATTAGTTACATCAAACAAGTCCAGGTAGTGTGCCTCTGCATTGCTTTACTCATCTGGAAATACAGAAGGTAACACACTTTGCTGTCTTGACTGACTCAGCGCCAGGTAGTCAAAACATAGATGTATGGTGGGAAGCTACCTCCTATAAGACATAACTGTTGTAGACCTGACCAATATAGATTTAGGCAACTACCAGGAGATCTACCATATAGCTTCTGGTATACAGTTGTAGCAATACCATGGTGACCTTGACATATTCTAATTTATGTACACATATTTCCTGAAGGCTGCTTTCCTTGCTGCACATGAAGAAATTGGCAATGCATGTCAGGAGTGTGTGTATGCATGCTGAAATTCACATCTGTATAAGTACTTTGTGGTGTATGTTGCAGGTAACATTGCACCATGAGTCAAGGGTGACAGCATTGGCACTAGTCAGAAGAAGTCACCCAACCAATAGTTGAGCAGTGTAATGGGCTGTGTGCTGCAGACACAGTGCATCCCTGAATGTGGACTTTTCCACATTGCATCAAATTTACCAACTAAAAGGCGTTGTATGAAAGCCTCCTAGAAATGGGATGTAGGATATATGAGGCCATGAGTTTGGCATTTCACTGAAATTCCATGTGCAGACTGGTGACATGTGCCCAATGTCCTCTAAAATATTCCATTTGCACTGAGGTAGGATTCATGACATCCTGTCATGACCTGACAAGCCATATGTCCATACCCCGCCATGTGGTCATCTACACTCACAATGTGCATCAGTAATGCAGTTTTGTAATGATTTGTCCAACACCATGTTTACATAGAGTTGAAGGCCTACATCCTTACAGCCTCCATGGCACGTGTGTAAAGTTTCCTCTGTCATCCCATCGCCATCAGAACTACTCGGAGGGATGCTCAAGTCCCCCTGAGGCCAGATTGTAGAAAATGGGGGTAATATATAAAAATACCTACTGACAATGTACTAACACCATTACAGCTACACATGTTGAGATACCATATGTCAGCTGTCATGACACAAATCAATGATTATGAATAACTTTGCCCTATCACAACAACATTTGCCTCATCTATCAAAGGAAGAATGTATTGTTTATGATGGCTATCCTGCTGACACAGTCATAAATGTTTTTCCAATGTGGATATTTGATTTCACACATAGCTGCTGGAGCAGATATGAGTCACTAAATATTTTAGTTGTTGATCAGCATGAAGGTCTGATCATGCCTATTGTCTTTCACAGTGAACTCATGTTGCAGGCAAGGATAAACCTTTTCTACATGTATGAGCATAGTATGATGCCACACAAGAATATCATATATGTGGCATTTGGACACACACTTTCTATAAATCTGAATACATCAGACCGTAATGTTTACACTTGGTAACACTGTCTGGGTAATGTGTTCCACCTCACCAGCACCAGTGTCATACTCAAATATGGACATAGGCAGGCTTACTGTGTAAAGATAAGCTCAGCATTGCTCAATCCACTTTGCAGAAAATATTTGTTGAATCATAGGTTGCAATGTTTGTGCCATGTGTTGGGTGTAAATCAATACAACTATGGACCATCTGTAGATTTAGTGTCAGATTATGGTACATGTGTGATAAGCAGCTAAACAATAGGTGAGCAAACATCACCACAGCAGGAAAATATGCATGATTCTGATGCAACTGGCCGAATGTGTTGGTTCACCTGCAGAGGTCTGGGTGTTGCTGGATCACACACCTTGGGCACACTTGCATTGGAAACACAACAAGAGGATGGACGGAGAGCTGAAACCTTTCGAACACTCACCCCCAGTAAAGAGATCTGGGTTTAATGCATTGTTCTTTTGCTCACTATGTCACCCCAGTTTTGTCCCAGTCATATGAAAATCAGTCTTGACCCTGCTCCTCATGGGAACAGTCCTGCCTGAACTGCCATGCAAGGTCCTCCCTGGACCAGAAACAAGCATCCTGGGTCCGGGGTATCGTTCCACATCAGCCAGGTTAGCTTGAATCTAATGGCACAGCAAGCAAGGGACCCAAATCTGGACATACACTTGACCACTTAAGGTGAACATAGCAAACACAACAAGATGATGGATGGAGAGCTGAAACTTTTCTACCACTCAACCCCAGTCTAGAGATCTGGGTTTAATCCATTGTTCTTTTGCTCACTATGCCACCCCAGTTTGGACCCAGCCATATGCAAATCAGTCTTGACCCTGCTCCTCATGGAAACAGTCCAGCCCGAACTGCCAGGCCAGGTCCTTCCTGGACTGGACCAGCAACAAGCATCCTGGGACCGGCTTGAATCCAGTGGCACAGCGGGCAAGGGACCCACGCCTGGGCATACCCTACAACAAAGTGCTGTGAGTCTTCATGCTACCACATTGTTGAAACACACTACAATGAGGGTTTTATCTCAGGTATGGACATATTGGGTGGTTTGTGTTCCAACACTCACTGAGTACCATCTAAAGCACCCTTTGCTGCTGCCGAACACAGTAAAACTGCTAGCTGTGCAGTACTGCACTGCTCAAGTGCATGAGGACAGGGATGGTCAATTTCAATGTGGATATGTAGCAAGCCCTGTCTGTCCCTTTAATACAGTATACTGCATCACATTTCATTTCTGCGTTAGTTGATGAGTACTTTTGAGCCATGGCCCCATGTTGCTCAATGACTCTGACAACATGATTGTTACATGTTGAGGCTTACTTGTAGTTCAGAAGATGTGAGTTACTTGATGTTTACATTGACTGTGACATAACAAATGTTAGACCTACCCTCCTTAGGGTGGACTTCCCCCAAATGTTTTGCCTGTTTACCTCCACTTTTCACTGTATCTTTTTGTTGGCCGTAGGAATCTGAGCACTTTACCACTGCTAACCAGTGCTTGTGCTTCTCATCTAAACATGGAAACATTGGTGTATACATGATTGGCATATTTAGTTTACTTTTCAGCCCCTTGTAAAGTGGTAATCCATATTCCCAGGGCTTGTAATCTAAATGCTACTAGTGAGCCTGCAGCACTGGTTGTGCCACCCACAGAAGTAGCCTTTCAAATCTGTCTCAGGCCTGCTATTGCAAGGCCTGTGTACAGTTTACTGCCACTTTGACTTGCCATTTAAACCCACTTGCAAGGCCTTAAATTCCCCTTTTATTACAAATAAGTCACCCCTAAAGTAGGCCCTAGGTCACCCTAAGGGCAGGTTGCTGTGTAACTAAAAGGTAGGACATGTACTTTTACATTTTACATGTCCTGGTAGTGACAAACGGCTAAATTTGTTTTTCACTACTGGTAGGTCTACTCCTCTCATAGGCTAGCATTGGAAATTCCTTAAATAATATTTAAGCTGTAATTCCTGATTAGAAAGGAGTAGCTGCATCATGTTTCATATCTTTAGAATAGTAATGATAAATCCTCTTTACTGGTAAAGTTGGATTTAACATTACTGTTTTAGAAATGCCACTTTCAGTGTGCCTTGCAGCTTATCTCCAATACATGTCTGGGATGGGTGACAGTTCTACTTTGTGTATTCCCTCTAGAAAGCCACACATACAGGAAAAGTGGGTGTGATAGAGAACTCATCTGCATTCATCTACTTTGAATAGGCAGTGCCCTGTGTCCCATTCAAATAGCTGATTACCCAATACAGATAGCCTGGCAGACAGGGTTGGTATGAAAGGAGACCTGTGCACTGCAAGGGCCTGCTTTGAAGTTACCCCCACTTCAAAGGCAGATTTGGCTATATGTACTGACCCTAACAAGACAGCACACTACTGGACCTATGAAGAACCCTGCCAGGAGTAAAGACTACTATGCCACAAGGATTGCCACTGTTCCAGACTGCTGCTCTTAAGGAACTGCTTTCTGCTTTGCTGAGCTGCCCTTCCGCCTGCTGATCTCTGACCTGCTGAGAACAAGGACTGGACCCATCACACTTTAGCCCAGAGTGACTCCAAGGTTTTGCTGGCTTGCCCCCTGTTTCTAAAGTCTCAGGGCCATCAAAGACTTCCCACAACTTTGCTGCTGGACTCTACCATCTGTGAGTCGTACCCTGCCTGAGGTGCCAATCCACTCCTTGGCCTTGGTAGTGGGCTCTGCAGCTATTCTGTTTCAAATTCGAAGCAGTGATGACTTGGCGCCAACCGGAACCAATACAGTGCCCTTTGACGCCGACTCAGTACATATCCTAGGACATCCCTGCGCAGCTCAATGATGTCGTTTGATTCAACTGCGAGGTTTAATGGTGGCGTAGTGCCTGCATCTTAAGGGGTTCACGCCTGTGTGACATCAAACTGCGAGGCTCAAAATTGACGCATCCACCCAACCTCATGGATCGGAACCGAAGCATCAAGACTTCAACAATTTGCTCCATCCAAGGTACTTTCTCAGCGGGAACTGCATGAGTCCTGCAGTGGGCCTCCCTCCATTGCGGTGAACCTGAACTTTGGATTCGTCCTGGTCCAGCGCGACCTCCAGTAACCCCCTAGTGCTATTGACTTATAAGCACTACCTTTTTCCGGTGCTACTTTTTGGATTTTTGTTGTTTTCATCTTTCTAAACCTGTGTGAAGTATTTTTCTGGTGTTTTCATTGTGTTACTGTGTTTGTGTGTTGCACACATATTTTACATATTGCCTCATCAGATAAGCCTGCCTGCTCTGTGCCATGCTACCGAAGGGTGAGCACAGGTTATCTTTCAATGTGTATCTAGCTTACCCTGAGTAGGATGCAGTCCCTACTTGGACAGGGTGCACACCTCTGACAACTAGAGACCCAATTTCTAACAACAAACAACACAATGGATGAGTTTAGACATTTATTCTCATTTCAGACAATTGCAGTCTATTTGTCCATCCATTCAGAACATTTAGGAAAATTAATTTACCACAATGTGGTTGTGTCGCCGCTGACCAGCCATTGTGTGTTGGAGCTCTCCTCCATCCTCCTCTTCCTCCTCCTCCTTCTCCTCCTCCTCCATTGGCTCAGCCTTTATAGACTCTGAGTCCCACAAGATATTTGTTCTCACACATATCTTGTGGAGGATGGCAAATATCAGTATAATTTTGCACACCATAGGAGGCGAGTATAGCAGTCTTCCCCTGACATGTCCAGGCATTGGAACCTGGACTTCAATACACCAAATGTCCGTTCTGCCACATTCCCGGTCTTGATAAGGGCTTGGTTGTACTGTCTTTCTGTCTCCCTGTGGCGATGTACAACTGGGGTCATGATCCATGGCTGCAGACCATATTCTTGATCAGCTGAAAGTAGAAAAAAATACACACTGTTAATGAATATGCACATTGTTACAGAGACATGCCTGTCCATATGTGTAATGACTGACTCTTACACATTTCTAACAGTATTTGACAATATATGTTATATATATATACAATTGACCATTGGTTTACACATGTCTCTTCCAGTTCTCTGTTTTATTGCAATTGTGGATCATACCCTGATACTCTAGATGCCTCTACATGCTGACTTTCATGTTTAGGCAGTAGATTACTGATAGGAATTTAGAAATGTTCTAGAACTCTCTATGTGATATGCACTCACTACATACAACTTGACAAATTAGTGATCTGATTTTCTGCCATATGTTCATCTTTAGGTTTGTTGTGAAAGTTCCAACATGTTTGACACTCAAAGATACATATGTCTTTGTGAAAGCTCTGTTGTTGTTGCTTGACTGCGTGTCATTAACACAGCATTTGATTTGTTTACTTACTTTATTATGGACATTTGCTGCGTACATATGGGGCATTTCCAAGATGTAACCTGAATAGCTCTTCAATTTGTTGCCAGCCTTCAGCGAATGCTTTTTTTCAGACAATTTGTCATGGTGCACTTGGACTGACACATAGGCTTTGCAATGTGGGCCTTCTTTATGTATGACAGACTGATATTGCTACAAGTACCTTTCTACTACCGACCTGGACAACATACTTCAGTTTTTCACATGTATGTGTATGATTATAACTTGTAGGGGATTATTTACTTCTATGCCTTGATTCTATCATCATTGATGTGGCAAGTGAATATAGAAATTGGTATTGCGAGTACACTGTGATACTTTGTCCTGTTTGCACTTTGCTGTATGTTAATTACTAATGTATGTCATGTTTGACAGCATTCTGTTTGACTTTGTGAGTTTAACATTGATGGATTCAGATGCAGGAAATGTGGCCATCCTACAACACAACACACATGATCTGTCACATTGGTTACATATGTCAATGTGACTTAATACCTATGACTATGTGTGTACCTAAACTGTCAGTATGGGTGAGACATATATGTGTTTTGTACTGTTGGTATCACATTGTTACCCAATATAGACATGCACACTTGGATGGGGTCTACACTTACATTCCATGCAACAAATGAACTTTGCCACTATTTTTACCAGTGTTGCTTAAGAAACCTTGGTTATGAACACAGGATTTATTCACACAGCATTGAAATTGTGGTACTTTAACTGATACTGAGACTACTGAGACTAGGTACACCATTGAGGAGACACTAATCTCCCACTTATCAATAATGTACACTTTGTACTCATATGGAATTGTCTTGTGTACCACATGTTTTTATTTTGATTCATTAACCTGTGCAGATGATGTGGTTCTGTCCAGTTACACAGTGTGAGATGACACAAAACTACACACAGATGTTCTGTTGCTACTGCCATTGCAGGATTAGTGAGAGAATGACAGAATGGAAAATCATTGTCTATACATTGCAGTACATTGTTCCCACTATGTGCTCACAATACTAGGGGCCAGATGTTTAGCAAAAAGGCACAGTGCAGGGCAGAAAGTCATCTTGCTGTGCTGCACTGCATCACTGGGAAAGGGCAGGAGTGCACAGTATTTAGTCCATAAGCCACATTCCTGTCCTTTCACCCTGCACTGGCACACAATGGGGGGCATAGAACAAACACAGGCAACCTTGCACCATGGTTGCATGCAGGACTGTTTTAGTGCAGTAAGAGACACCTTCCTGTGCAGCAACAATCCTTAGAGGCATATTCCTCTATTTATGTGTGCCAGATAATGCAGCACACATAGGAAACGGACATAGCTTATATTACTAAAGTTATTTATCCTTGTTACACATCGCCTGGGGAGGCATATGTTTTTGAGGCTTTCCCAGGTTTACCTGGTTAGGTATACATGACTTGCATCATAAACCATGGGAGTTGCATGGATATACCCACACAATGCACATGGTGCACCTCCCTTGCACACCATAATGCAACACAGCGTTTAGCACTATGTTGCATTACTCCAGATTTCTAACGTCACTCATAGTCACATACAGTAGCTTTGCATGACTTCAAATATCTTCCTTAGGGGTCTGCATCACACATGTCCCTCGATGCATGGTGTAAGTATGAGGCACACCTCTCATACATATGCCCCTAGCTCCATCGACAGGCACAGAGATGGCTATTATGTCATACATTTCTAACTTTGAGTTGGTTAGTTGTATACTTCAGATTTCCTCACCAACAAGTATGCGTTTCATATCATCCATTCTGGAAGCGCTCATTAATGATACTGTGCAGGAAGATGTAGGCATCATGTGCACTTCCAGGGAATTTGTTCACCACATCGATGAACATCCCCAGATGGTCCACCATGTCCTGGATATTGATGGAGTAGGTGTGCTCCCAGTTTTTAGTGTAGTTCCTATTTCCCTAATAGGCTCTGCGCATTGGAATAATATAACCTATAGGTTTGACATAGGACTAAGGTCGGTATGTCCCTATCGATTATATTAAACTTAATTACCTGTGCCAGCTAGCTTAGAGGCCACTAGAAACTCCTTGAGAACAAGAAGGGAGTAGTTTCTGGCAACCGAAAAACATGACAACTTTGTTTCCCTTTAGAAGCGGAACATGTCTCAGAATCGTGGAAACAATAGATAACAGTTTCACTCATTCAATCGTGCATGCTTAGTTTCTGCAGAGTTACACAGAAAGGAAAGACGGGCGTTTCAATAAAAGGGTTTTATTGAACAGTCTTGTTTCTCGTGTAAGAGATATGTGCTGTTACAATCACAAGACAGTATGCAAGATAAATAATGTACAGCGTAAGCAGTAGAAATAAATAATACTGCGCTAGCATTATCTTTTAGCATATATTCACGTACATAAATAACATGAGCTAAAAATGCGAGTACTCATACGATGCGTCTCTAAGCTAGTTCTACCCCAGTGTACCTAACCTAGTCTAGGTGTAGGGAAGAGTAGAAGTAGGTGGAGTATTCTCTAGTATGGTAGACTAAGAGTATGTTAAGTGTAGTATGCCAAGAGTCCCTCTAGGATCTAGCAAGCTCCATACCTTGATAATGAGAGAGGTGGGAATCTCCTGCCGGATCTTGGAACTCTAACACCCCGCAAAGGGAGTCAGAACACTGGAAGCTGTATTCGTTTGCGTGCAGGAATGACAGCGTCTTCTCAGTGCGTCAGGCCAGGATACGGGCTCCTCTGAAGTCGAGGTCTCCTTTAACTTGCTTGGGCAAGGGAAGGTATATTTATACCTGGTAGGTGTCGAGGAATGTTAACATTGACATGAGGTCGGACAGAGGAAGATGTCAGGAATGAACCCTTAAGGTATAACGGTTCATACATAATAGATGAGTTCTTGGAGAAATCAATAGTCCTGTGCTAGGGGAACTCCCGAAGCTTAAGGGTCTGGTTTCTAAGAACTCGTTGTGACGTTAGGGTGGACGGATGTCGGTGACCATGCCTGTATTTGGAGTGCACGGTTAAGCTTAAATAAGGACAGGGATTTCTATGCCTATATAAGGGCATGGTGAATTGTGCCTATATAAGGACATGATTCAGGAAAACCTAAATACGGACCCCTAAAGTGGAATACAACACCCACTCCATCTTTGAATGAACGATAATACTAAAAGCTAAACATTTTAAATGCTAAACATAAAATTGAGTACCACATATTACTAAAAACATTTCTAAAAAGAAACTTAAAACTGTTGAAACGCCATAGGTACTGTACATTTAAAGCATTGTTTTCATTCTAAGCATATAACGGAAGTAGAATGCAACTTGAATGAAACAGTAATATATACATATGATGAAATGGTTGATAAGTTCTTATAATCAAAGCCATTGCATATCATGGAAATAAATGAAATTTTTAGACAAGTATGGTGACAATGTGTCCCTGGAAGTATTCAAAGAAGTCCGTTTTATAAGACTAGTTCTACTGTAAGCAGATTGTTCATTTGCCATGTCTTTTCATTAATTTAAAAAAGAAAAAAGTTCAATTCTGGGAAAAGTTCCAAGTTTGAAAAATATGAAGGCCAAATTTCATTGTTGCCCTGGTAAACTGTGAGCCGAATCAAAGTCAGTGTAGAGGTCTGGCGTAAACATTAGATCATCTATGTCCATAGCCAAAATATCATCCACCGAAGTTGGTGACAGTTGGAACACTTCGTGTAGAAGATTAACTACACAAAGATGTGAAGCATCGCTGTCAACATTGGATGCCACAGCAATGTCCGTGTCTGTTGTTACCTGTGTGCCTGTTGATCCATCTCGTACCTCAGCAGCAGCTGGAAGCGTCTGTGAGATCTCAATGAATGCCGCCATCAGGATTGGAAGCCTCTGGGGACAACACACAGCATGGGCCGTTATCGGGTCCAGCAGAGTATCGATATCCGTTGGCATGACTGATGGGAGTGTTAGACAGGTGTCTAGCACGCATTCTTCACCGCAAAACAGGCAGCGTAGAACAGGTAAGATGCATTCTTGCCAGATTGGTCTGAATGACAGGAACCACATTGTATTAAGTTCCTGTAGACGAGGCATGCCAAAAAGCTGTACTATTCGCTCACATGCATTTCCGTTCAAGGAGTGCTCTCTCCACATCGCTCGGAGTGATGTTGGCGAAGAGGCTTGCCATAGCGTAGTAGGAGGAATAGAAACAGAATTCCTGCAACAAGTGCTAGAATTAACGGCACACCACCAAACACCGAATGTGCGAAGTTTGGGATGATTCCGAGGACAGCCTGGAAAGGTGCTAATAGTCCGGAACAGATGGTCTTAAATACATGTACAATTCCGCTTGTATCTGACATGTTAAAGATACGTCCTATCATTTCTACGAAATGTATAGGGCAGTTTGTACGAATTAAAGCTTATATCTCAGCCGAAGTCCTTGCAACTTGCAGATCATAGGTTTCTTTGGCCGAGGTCAAAGGCACTGATTGTTGTATAAGCATGGCTTTCATTCTGCTTAAAGTATCAAATCATATAAAAGAGACATTCAATGAAGGCCATAGAGGCGACTCCTGACTGTGTCTATTGGGGCAAGCAATACTTGCATACAGCAAGTGACCCTGGAGTTGACCGTTACTAGATATGGGATGCCTGGCAACATGCCACAGCAACTCTGATCATTCAACATGAGGTAACTCCCATTAGAAAGTTGTCCAAACGTTGGATTAATCACAGCAGCTGGTGTACCCTGCTGGTGGCAGGACAAGTTTGCCACTGAACCATTACATGCCCCGTGTAAAGAAATGTCCTGACAAATCAGTGAACTGCTTAGTAACACTTCACAATCCCCACTCCAACATCTATAGGTGTAAGGTAAATTCCAGGATGTCTTAATGTATTCTTTACCCAACCTTTCATATTTGCCTGCTTGCATCTGTTTAAGAGAATACTGAAACTGGAAAGTAGTCACAGGTAGACTAATTTTGCCATGAATAAGCCATTCTGTAGCTGGTTTTTCTGCCACTGTGAATGGTAACTTGTCAAGTTTTTCAATGCTCAGTACTGTATACTTTGCTCCCCTTTGTGCCAATTCGATCTGTTTATCAGTTAGATTGTATTCTGCAAACAGAGCCGACGTGTTGATAAAACACCAAGGCACATAGCGTCCAGCTTAATAACATAATAGAACGTAACTGAGACTGGCCTTGTTGTAACATGGCTACATCTTGTTCCAGTATGTCGATAGCAGAGGATACAATATTGTCCAATGAATAAATTCTGGAGGACAAAGTTGTTAACCCATTGTCAACCACAGAGAGAGTTTTCTCTAATTAATACGATCAAGTTCACATATTCGTTCTGCGGCCTCCATCTGTGACACCTTCCATGCTTCATTATAAGCAGCATAAGTGCCGGCATATATGAAACGTTTTACGCGGTTTTCTTGGTCCAAGCAAGAATTCCCTAAGGTCTGTGTCTTCTTGAAGTAAAGATAAGTGTTGTTTCACATCCTTAAGTGTAGATTTTTGCAGCCAATCGAGGCATAATTTTCCTACACTGTATGTTGTTACTATCCCCCGGATGCTGTCTTTGGACGTATCTTGGGTCTGGCCTATGAATAGTAAACCCCTGTGTTTTATTCAGGAATCTATCTTGACAGTTGTTTGTGTCTGTGGGCCAGATCAACCATTTTCTCCAATCAGGATTTGTTCTGTTGAGTTGTAGTATGGTGTCAACTGTAACCGCTGCCTGTGTATTGTTATCACTTGCAGGTGTCGGTACAGAAGGATTTTTCATGTCTTTGATCTTGGCTAAACCAAGGCAAGACGTTTGTTGGACAGTGTCATTCAAAAACATTATTTGCTGAGGGACGATACAGGCTCTAAACAAAGATTCTATCCCCTGCACTTGCCAATCTTTAGTACCCCAGACAGATTTTGTGTCTATAGTGTCTTTCCATAAGTCAAAACCCTGTCTAGACAGTTGGGCAATAAATGCTGCAGAGTAAATCTGTTTTGTATTTGTTAACATCATTTTCAGTCCTGTTTTGTTTACATTTCTATAGTAAAATGTTTCTGGATCAGATGTATTGTATCCTGAAAAATATGGAAACTTTTTAGCAAATGTTTTTGAACTACCTTTTGGTGGTGTAGGACAATGCTCCCATTGGTTAAACATAAACACATTTCTAGGTGTTGCAGATTTATGCAAAAAATGATGACCATAGTGGTTATAGCAATACAGCTGTTCATAGTCTGATGAACCCTCTAAATATTCATTATTAGAAAATGCAGCAGATTTTTCTAGGTCAAACATTATATTATTTACAGTTTCAAAGTTCCAATCATCAGAAAAGGTACTGGATGAAACAAAATCACTTAGTGAAATCTTAAATAACTGTGGAATGTTCAAATGTTCCGTCGGGCCAAAGATATCGAAATCTGTTTTGTCCCACACTATACCATCCTGTATAGGAACGGCTGTGATGTTCACTGCAGACAAGTCTCTTGTTTCACGATGGGATGATTTGTGAGGTTTCAAAAGTAAGTTCACTTCTTGTCTTTCAATGTCCAAATGGATGTATCTCCCATTTATAAGCACGCTCATAGTCATGACCAAAGCTAGCCAAAGCAGGAAGAAAAATATTCCAGAAATAACCCAAAGTTCAATCCATGGTGAAACTAGATAAGTCTTTTTCAAAAAATGCAAAAAGTCTTGTACTTGCTGTTTAAAAGTTTTTGATGCTGGCGACGTCTCGGGCTCACTCGGATCCTTAGAAAACGTATCAAAGTTAATGAAGTAGCCAGAAGCAGTTCTGTCAATTGTCGGAATTGCATCAGGATTTGTTGAAATCGATGGAACCAGTTGTTCACTTGCTACGTTGGTGTAAACAGGTGTATTTGGACGAACTGTTACTTGTGTTTCAAGAGGGATGAGTTCCATAGCATTGTTGCTCAGTCCTTCATCTGTTACTGCTGAATTCCCAATTGTTATCAGTCTTTCAGTCTGAACCTCTTGGATAGTAGCGAGAGAAGTGTTTCTGCTACTAGGTCGGAGTCCACGAGGCCTACTTCTTAGTATTGGCCACATACTGTGGTTTGATGAGGTCGATGGACACAAATCTTTTCTTCTTTTTTCCAGCAAGGGGCGGCAGAAGTACTGTTCTTGTTCCGTGGATGGCTAGGACAGGTACTGGTTGTCTGTATGAAGGTCCAAATTCCTTCTTGTCCGCAATTTTCTCTCTGACCAGATCCCCAACTTTTGGAATCCAGACAGGCCTTGCTGGGACCGCCGGTTTTTCCCCAGTGATGGTTGGCTGCAGGAATACATTGCTTTGTTTCGTTCTTAATTCATTTAAGTCCTGTAAAACAGCCAAACGCTCTTTGATATCAAAGTGTTTATTTTCCACCACTGTGCCACTGCTTTTCAGATCTGGCACCCACATTCTTGTCCCAAATAGGACCTCATATGGAGTGACCCCCCCTAGAGAACTTCTTGGCAAGTTGTTTAATGAGCGTTGGACCCCATAAAGATGTCTGACCCACCCATCACCCGAACCTAATACCCTAGCTGTTATAGACTGCTTTATGTCCCGGTTTTTCCTTTCCACAACAGAATTTCCCTCAGGATGAAATGGAGAGGAGTACTGCAATGCAACGCCCAGACTGGCCATGGCGTCTTTGTAAGCTTGAGAGCTAAACGCAGGGCCCTGGTCAGAATGTAGCGTGCCTATTGCGTATGTGCCGATAAAGACTCGCAAATCTTTTATAACAGTTTGAGCGTCAGCCGAGCACTGAGGCCATATCCATAGGAACCTAGAGCAAGAATCCACTGCGACCATGATGTATTTATAGTTACCGTCCCTTTGCAGGGGACCGCAGTGGTCCAGATAAACACAAGCTAATGGTTTGTCTGAAATTAACAGGGGTGTCTGCGCAGGACGTTTCACTGTGGAGACTTTCATCTGTTGGCAAATTTCACATTCCAGAACATAGTTCTTGGTCTGCTTCCTAATGCCAGGCCACCAATATCTTTGTGTTAGTAAAGATACTGTTGCAGAAATGCCTGCATGGGCAGAGGCTATCCCTTCGTGTGCTGCTAGGATTAGTCCTAATCTGCGTTCCTTGTTTGGAATTACCCTATCCCTCACTCCAGGGATTCGAGCAAAAGGAAAGTTGTTCGCATCAATTACATAAGAGTACTTGAGTGGAAACTTTTTTGGTAACGCTGCACTACTGCCCTTGCTTGAAGCATTGACAGCCAACATTATCTCACCGTCTATTTTCGTTTTTGAACGAGTGATCGCAGCTACGGAAGCCGTCTGAACAGCCCCCTTTGCGGCTTCGTCAGCCAATGAATTCCCTGCAACGTGAATGCCATCACGTTGATGACTCAGTGTATGGATCACGTGAGCCTTTGGTAGTTCGCTTTTTAACTGAACTACTTGTTCCCAAAGCGTTTTATGCTTTATTGTGCCACCTTTTTGCATCTTTGAACCCGTTTTCAAGCCAAGTTTGTATATATTCATTATACGACTGTACACAGTAGAAAGAATCGCACACTATGAGTGTGGGGAATTCTCGATCTGTACTTTCAAGTGCCAGTTTGAATGCTTGTAGTTCAGCTCGCTGAGCTGTGCAGTCTCCTAGAGACTGGGTTTTTGTGACCATAGGTCTGAAGTTGCCATCGCGCATGCGACCTTTAACGATTGCGCACGCTGCACTGTAAGCTTGCTTACTCCCTGTTGCGGGTTGTGCGGATCCGTCAGTGTAAATTATGAATTCGTACTGATCGAGAGGCAGAATCTCAGTAGGTAGAGGACATTCATGTTCATATTGCAGGAATGCTTGTGTTTTTAGATCGGGATCAAAAACATATTCAACATCTGTTGCAGCAAGAGAATTAACCCATTGTATCCATCTCGGATGTAAAGCTTTAGCATTTGGAATGCTCGCTTTTGTTACCGCCTCTAAGGCCGGAACTGGGGTTACGACAATAATGCGTTTCCCTTGGGCTAGAGCTCTTCCTTTTGCTACTGCAGTTTGAACTGCTGTCAGAATTTTTTCAGTTGAAGTGAAGCGAATTTCTGCTAGTGTATACAAGTGTGATTTGTATGCAATTGGTATTTTTTCACCCTTGTTAAATGTTAAGTAGGTGAATCCGCATTGACCCGAGATTATTCGGATCACTAAATTGCGTTGACTTACGCGTGTTTGTAAGTGATTTGATGCTAACATGTTAGCCTGGAGTGAACAGGTGTGTGAGGGCACAACATACACAGGAGTACTACTCCCCACTCTGACACACTCATTCCTTGTCTTTGGAGACATCCTACCCTGAATTGCAACCATAACAGGCTGCTGGTCTCTTTCTTTCTTTCTCCTAGGAACTGGTACCATTCTTAGAATTTAGCCTGGAGTGAACGCAAGATTTCTGTGTGTTCTTGTGTCCAATTTTTGATTGAAAAATCTGGTTTGATTAGTGCGTAGAGTGGTTTAACCCTTTCTACGTAATTTAGAATGTAAGTTCTTCCAAAATTTAGGAAACCCAGGATAGATTGTAAATTTTTCAGCGTTTTAGGAGGTTGGAGCAGCGCACACCTTTCTAAAAAGTTGGCTGCCAAGCTCTTGCCTTCACTTGAAAGCTCATATCCTGGAAACAGGACATTGAGATGGGAAATTCAGGACTTTTTGAAGTTGAATTTGTAGCCCTCAGAGGCGAAGCCCAATATAATGGTGCTCACCCTGTTCAAGTGGTTTTCCAGGTCATCGTCTGTCAGATAGATATCATCGACATAGGACAATGCCTCATTGTCATAAATTTGTAGTAACTCCGTTACTCTCACTGAGAATAACCCCGGGCTGTTCTTGAACCCTTGTGGGAGTCGACAAAATTGACGTTGGGTCCCCATTATTGAGAAAGCTGTTAAGTACCTGCTTCCAGGTGCTATGTTTTGACAAAAGAAACCATTTGAGATATCTAATGTGGTTTTATATTTTTTACGCACAATGTTATTCATTAATGCTGTACTATGTGCATTTTGTACTGCAAATGTTTTTGAACAAGTGTTTAAGTGTCTGTAATCCAAAAATAGACGATAGGTATTGTCTGGTTTGGAGACGGGAAACAAAGGATTGTTCATTGAAGAGGTGCATGTTTCAATCACCCCTTGGTATTCAAGTTGATCTAAGATCTCCCTGACCTGTTTTTTAGCTTCTTGCTTTATTGGGTACTGCCTTTGTGCAGTAGGTTCATTTTTCAGATGTATTTTATGGTGGGGTGAATCCTCATCCCATCCTACATGATTTTTGTATAATGCTGGGGCCTGGGCAACTGCCCATTTCCTGGCATAAGTATATTTTAGATGCATTGGAATATGGTTAGAGAAGGCAGGCATAATAATGTCCTTGCCATGTGGGCACTCCCTGACAAATTGTGGTGGCCAGTCTTTTTCTGCTAGAAGTATGTCATAGCCCCTTGAAAGTTTTTCCCCAAAAAGTGCTTTCACCTGTCTAGGTATGTCTCCCTCCATCCGGAGTGTTATTTCATATAACTTTTGTGGAGTACTAACCCTGGTGTCTACAGTCTTAACTGAAATGTACTCATTCAAGTCCACTATCTCCAGAAGTTCCTTCAGGTTCTGGCGAGCTATTGTGACTTCTGCTGCACTGTCCAGCATTGTCTGAGCCCATTCTCCATTCTTGAGTTGTGTTCTCAGTATCCTCGGCATGTCTGACCTTCAGACCTGCTACTTTCTTCTTTGAGAATTGAGGTTTTGATTTGTTTTTCGGAACGTGTTTGTCGTCTTTCGATTTCACGCGTTCTTCTCTTTGTTCTGACCGTCCTCTTCTTTCCGATGTCTGTGACGAGATCTGAAAGGTACGAGAGGAACGTGTATCAGTATCTTGATACCTGTCAGGCTTTTTCAAATGATCCCTATTCCTGAGGTTATACCTCCTTTCAGAGGGCTCCTTTTGAGGAGACCTACCTCGGGATTGAGAACGTTTCTCGATTGAATTTTGTTTATTACTTTCCCACATCTTTTTAGAAGATGTAGGAGTTTGTTTAATAGAGTCCTTCTCAGGACTATCAGATAGTTTCGGCTTCACTAGTCTTCCACCCAAACTATCTCTGCCTAATTCTGCATAAGATTGTTCTATTATTCTGGGTAGCTCAGTTTGATGTTCTGTAACATCGTATTCCCTTAATCGTTGGCGGATCGCCACTGCTGCTGCCTCCCCTTTAATATTAGATAATATTATTGTTGAGACCTGGTCGAAATTTTTCAGTACTTTCATACCTAAATTTAGAGCAGGCTCTGCCCCGTATTCGTTTTGAATTTGTTTCAGGACATCTGGTATTACTGCAATTGATGGAATACAATGTGTTTTAGTATAGATGGCAGCAAAGACTGAGCCCCAAGTGGTGCAGTCTTCCAGTTGTGGTGTGATCCCCATCGGTAAACAGATGGTTAGGATTCTGTGTTTCTCATATGGGCTAGTATTTGGAAATACTGCTTCGATTTGAGTAATTTTTTGAGCTATCCAGAATGGAACTTGCTCACGTTTTGTGGGCATTTTTCCCATGACTGCATATAGAGTCTGTGGTGTAATTTTTAGTGTATTCCCCTGTTGAGGAGTTTGATTTGGAAGTGTCAATGGTGGTTGGACTGTGAAAGTCCGCATGACATATTGTACTAGTTGTCTGTAGATTTTTATTAACTTTTGTAGTTGAGTAAGTAGTTCCTCATCTGACATTATATCTAGTTCAGGATGAGGAGTGTAGCTGGCTAGAATCGGCCATGTTGCTCCTGGTCTACCTAGTGGACCGAACCTGGTTATGTTTCTGTGATGTTTTAGGGCGCCTTTAACCCAGAGCTGATGCTCCTGGTATGTTAGTGGAATTTCAATATCCTCGAAAGGAATATATTCCTCTGGTGGATCATCTTCTTTGTAGAAGTGAAACAGTCTTGTTACTGAATTTGATTCAGGAAATATGACCCATGAATAGAATACCTCTGTCTGAAAGGATTCGTGTGCTTCTATCACGAAAACTGCTCTACCTCCTCTCGGTGGTAGGCCATGTTTTATAAGTTTTAGAGTGATGGCTCTTCTTAAGTTTGGATTGATGTCTATAACACCCTCCTCAGGTTCATTTAAACCTGTAAAGTTAAAAACTGTTGCTAGGGCTGGATCAGCCGCAGCTCCACCGGTGTCGGTGGCATTTTCCCTGTTGGACATTTGTTTTTTGAAAAATGTAGAACAAGTTTCAAGGAAACAAAAAGATAAGGTGCACAATATTTTGGAACACTGTATCCTTCAACGTTGAACAAACCAAACAACTAATATATAGGGTGCTTCCCTATTTAGTTATGGCGGATATTTCACCCTACCCACTCCGGACGTCTCATGGAGTATGTGAGTAGGGGTCTCTGAGAAAAGCACAAATGAGTTACTCAGTATCTAGCGTTAAATTACTGCCTTACCAAACCGTTGGGCGCCATGTAGTGTAGTTCCTAATTCCCTAATAGGCTCTGCGCATTGGAATAATATAACCTATAGGTTTGACATAGGACTAAGGTCGGTATGTCCCTATTGATTATATTAAACTTAATCACCTGTACCAGCTAGCTCAGAGGCCACTAGAAACTCCTTGAGAACAAGAAGGAGTAGTTTCTGGCAACCGAAAAACATGACAACTTTGTTTCCCTTTAGAAGCGGAACATGTCTCAGAATCGTGGAAACAATAGATAACAGTTTCACTCATTCAATTGTGCATGCTTAGTATCTGCAGAGTTACACAGAAAGGAAAGACGGGCGTTTCAATAAAAAGGGTTTTATTGAACAGTCTTGTTTCTCGTGTAAGAGATATTTGCTGTTACGATCACAAGACAGTATGCAAGATAAATAATGTACAGCGTAAGCAGTAGAAATAAATAATACTGCGCTAGCATTATCTTTTAGCATATATTCACATACATAAATAACATGAGCTAAAAATGCGAGTACTCATACGATGCATCTCTAAGCTAGTTCTACCCCAGTGTACCTAACCTAGTCTAGGTGTAGGGAAGAGTAGAAGTAGGTGGAGTATTCTCTAGTATGGTAAACTAAGAGTATGTTAAGTCTAGTATGCCAAGAGTCCCTCTAGGATCTAGCCAGCTCCATACCTTGAGAATGAGAGAAGTGGGAATCTCCTGCCGGATCTTGGAACTCTAACACCCCGCGAAGGGAGTCAGAACACTGGAAGCTGGATTCGTCTGCGTGCAGGAGTGACAGCGTCTTCTCAGTGCGTCAGGCCAGGATACGGGCTCCTCTGAAGTCGAGGTCTCCTCTAACTTGCTTGGGCAAGGAAGGTATATTTATACCTGGTAGGTGTCGAGGAATGTTAGCATTGACGTGAGGTCGGACAGAGGAAGACGTCAGGAATGAACCCTTAAGGTATAACGGTTCATACATAATAGATGAGTTCTTGGAGAAATCAATAGTCCTGTGCTAGGGGAACTCCCGAAGCTTAAGGGTCTGGTTTCTAAGAACTCGTTGTGACGTTAGGGTGGACGGATGTCGGTGACCATGCCTGTATTTGGAGTGCACGGTTAATGCCTAAATAAGGACAGGGATTTCTATGCCTATATAAGGGCATGGCGAATTGTGCCTACATAAGGACATGATTCAGTAAAACCTATATACGGACCCATAAAGTGGAATACAACAAGTTCCTGTGCAGGTGTTTCAGCTGGGTGAACCAATTGCACATGTGTGCAATCAGCGGCACCCAACATGTGGGGAAATCGTGCAATGGCATAGAAGCCTTGCTTGGCGTCCAGGTGTTGTTGTTGGGTCTTGGCGAACAGGAGGTACAGGGGTGTGAGCCTGATGGTGACATCCAGGACTGAGGGTAGGAAGGCAGAAAATTATGGCTGTGCTATTCTTGCCACTCTGGCTGTTGTTATCTGGAAGGAACCAGATCCCAACATGTGGAGCACAGCCATCAGTTTGAGTTGTGGAGGGATGTTATTGGGCCTGGTTGTTGGTGACTGAAGACTTGTCCCAATCTTGTAGAACAATTGCATGATAGACTCCCTCCTGAGTCTGTAAAATTTGATGACCTCATCCTTCCTGAGGTCAATGAGGGTTAGGTGCTGCTGGAGTGCAATCTCCCTTCTCCTTTGCTGCCTATGTGGTGGTGGTGGTGTTCTCCTTGCAACTCCCAGAGGTGGAATGACCACCTCCACGGCATAGTTGAGCTTTCCAAATTGTTTTGGGTCATTTGTCCTGGTATTCCACAGCAATGCATAGTTTCCTACAAGTGAGTTGCCGATGCGCAGAACTTTTGATCCGGAAAGGGTCAGGGTTGGAATACCCTGACCCCCTAGGCCTGGCGGTGGTGTTCCGCCAGGCCAAAAAAAACATGATTTTTTAAATTTTTGCTGCAAATTCATGAAGATCTGCAAATCCATGGCAAAAGAAAACAAGCACAACCCCCCACGCTTATTTTAATTTACCCCTGGGGGGCAGGTCCCAGGGGATGCACTTATTAATGAAATTAGTGAGGCCTAGGCGACCTCCTTCCCAGGCTGATTTCAACCCCAGAGACCTCATCCTTCAGGGCCCTTCCACCAGAAAAATGGGGAAGGAGGGTGGTGCTGCACACATCCTCGGGCCACGATAGGCCCCAGGTACACCTTCCCGTGGGGTCCAGTTATGTAATGCAAAGGGCTAGGGCAGCACGGTCCCACTCCTGGAGCCATTAATGGCCCTAGGGACCCTATCAGCATTGCTCAGCTCCTGTTATGTCTCAGGGTGTCCACCCCGGTACATAGCGGTTTCTTAAAACCTCTGTTTACTCTCGCTTGGTGGGAGCAATTTAAAGCTCCCGCCAAGTAGGAACAAACAGTAAGTCCACTCCCAGAGGTCTGGAACAGGAAAAAATACTCCCAGCTGCTGGGGGTGGACTTTTGATCTGTTCATAGCTGTCAGGGAAACAGATGAAAAAATTGCTCCCCCACACAGGGAGCAGCATTTGTTGCTGCTCCCTGTGTACCAGAGCAATGCTAGCTCCTGCTTGAGGCGGGGAGCCGGTAGGGACTGTGAAGGGCATTGGGGCTTCCCCTGTGGCCCCCAGCAAAAGGACACCGGGTGCCCTGGGTGGGGTCAGGGCACTCACCATTGACTGGCTAGGCCCCATGAGATAGGGTCCCCAGGGCCAAAAACGGCCTGCGGAGGGGGCTGCATGCTCCCCTCCCAAATGAAAAATGTACAAAGCCCAGGGCAATGGGGTCCCTAGGGGCAAATTGGCCTGGGGAAGAGGGCCACATTTTCCCCTCCCCCACATGTTTGATGGCTGGGCCCCAGGAGATGGCCTGGTTAGGGGGGCTGCGTGCCCCTCCCCATTTAATATATGGATGGGCCCCATGGGAAGGGTCCCCGGGGCCATAATCGGCATGGGGAGGGGGCTGCATGGCCGACTCCTGGGTTGGCTGCCTAATGGGAGGTTCACCACAGGGCCTGGCCACAGATGTGGGTTTGGCTGCATTTGGGGGGCCAAAGGCCATGTGCCACGGCAGTTGGATTAGCATATCATAATTAAATATTACTTTGTGTTAAAAAAACTAGAAATTCACTGAAAAACCAAAGGTTACAGGGACGTTATAGAAATTCAGCTGTTCTACTTAAAATTCTCTCAAGTAACTATAACTCATGTCCTAAGGTGACTCTAACCCCATCCCCCATTACCAGGCCTTTTTTCAATAGGGGAGGGGGAAGCGCCGCCCCCCTCCCCAGCCCAATTTGCGCCCCAGGGACCCCATGCCCCTGGGCTTGACCTTTTTTAAAAATAGTTTTTTATAAACCTCAAGGGCTCTGCCCCCCCTCCCGGGTGGAATTCGGCCTCAGGGACCCTATCCCCTGGGGCCCAGCCTCTAGTGTGGGTCCCATGGACCCACACAGGGCAGTCCCTTTTCAGTGTTGGGGACCGCAGGGGGAGACTGAAGGCCCCTGCGGTCCCTTCCAGCTCCCACCTGCTGCGGGAGAGGGCATTGCTTTGACACAGAGGGAGCTGCTAAAATGAAGCTTCCTCTCTGTCAAAGCAAGTGTGCTCTGCTCTGAGCAAGCAAGAGCATCAATGCTCTCACCTGCTGAAAGCGAGCACAGTTTGCTATGGCTATGCCCAAAGAGTAGGCACCCTGCGGCAGAGCAGGAGCCTGTCCTGGGGGTTGTAGTCCCCAGGGCCATCTTTGGCTCCAGGAGGGGGGGCACGCAGCCCCATCCCAAAGTTTACATTAGCCACAGGTAGGTGGGGGTCGCTGGGGCCAGGGGCAGGGAACGGACATTCTCCAATATATTATTTGAGCCCCGGGGAGGTGGCGGTCCCTGTGGCTGCGGGGCCACACGGGGCCCCCGATTTTCTATGTTATTTGCCCCAGGGAGGTGGCATCCTCGGGACTGCGAGGGGCCGGCAGGCACCCTACATTCCTATAGTTCATTGCCCTGGGGAGGTGGCGGTCCCCAGGGCTACAGGGGCGCCACACAGCCCCCTGCATGCTATTTCATATGCATCCAGGACTTGATCCACCCAAGGGATTTTTTAAACACAAGCGCTGGATCCCTCTCTTGTGTTTAAAAAAAAAAAAATTTACAGCGGATTCGCGAATTTGTCGCAACCTTGTGGCAAAAAAATGTGTAAATTCTTTTTTGGGTGGTGGGGACCCATGGGGATTCCAGGACCATGGCTTGGGGGTCAGGGTATTCCTACCCTACCCCCTTTTCTTTATTTTCACTTTTATTTTGGGACTCGGTGAAGCCGAGTCCCAAGATGGCTGCCAGCCCTTCCTGGTTGAAAGGGTGGCAGCCAATCTGAGCTGTGCATTTCCCTGTATGAGCTTGTCTTTTTTCGCGGAATCTTCACGGCCGGGGATATCACTAACATTTTCTTCTTAAATTTCTCAAAAACTACTGAACTGATTTGCACCAAATAACCAAAGGGTCAATCTGCATAACTACATCTACCTTTTTGCCAAATTTCTTTTTTTTTTTGTTCTCCACCTGGATTTCTGTGATCTCCACAATATAGACCTTGACAATTCAGCCCCTGCCAAACATCGATGAATACAGAACCTGGCGGCTTGCATGGCTTTGGATCTGAAATGCCATGATCATATTAGCCCAGTCCTCGGAGCCCTCCAATGCATATCAGTCAAAGAAAGGACTTCCTTCAAAACCCTCTGCATGGTTCACAAAGGTCTAAAAGACTGCTCTTCAAAATACATCTCTAACTTTTTTGTGCCATACAATCCGTCCCAAAACCTAAGATCCTCCACTACCAGGGCCCATTCCTTGGGAACTCTCTACTCATCCACCTGAGACTTTAAAGTGGCTACAAAATTCAGAAAAACATAGAAGAAATATCCCTTCTCTGTGGCATTGAAATTTGTACTTGTAAAGCGCACTTATACCCCCAAAGGGGTGTCCTGGCACTGTACGCATACCGCTGTGGAACCCTTCCTGGCTTTTCCCTGTGAAATGTCCACTCCTGGGCACTCCCAGTGTGAAGCCAGGTATCCCAGCGCTGTTGGGGCCGTTGTGGAGATTAAGCAAGCTATTGCCCAGAGTTGCAGAGTGGGACCCATGATTAGAATAGGCACCGAGGCGAGAATTATCAGGTCTGAGGAAATTGAGCCCAAGACCCGCCGAGGCGGGAATTGAACCCTGGTCCCGGGCCAGATCTCTGCATCAGGGTCTGCCGCTCTCACCATTGAGCCACACTTCTCCACTGGATTTGGATAGACTAGTTGTTTGAGTAGGAGCGATTGGCTAACTTTCTTTCTTTTCTTTTTTTAAACTGTTTTATTGGTAAAAACATAAACAACAGCACAGCAATGCATTGAAGTTATGGCATGCATGAGACAAACATGTATACAAGCATTATGAATTGGTCAATATTACATTGGTAGCATTATTACAGTGAGCGCATTGTCAAGTCTCATTTAGTCACATCGCAGTTCAACTGTTGGAGACAAACATAAATCTCCTGTGTATTTGTTCCACATACCCCACTTGCGGTCCCACTTTTTGGGGCATCCCCTGTGTTTGAAGACATCTTTTTCGGCTATCATGGCTCTGTCCATGTCAGCTACCCAGTCACGAATACGAGGCATCGCTCCCAAACCCCATTTCTGTGCAATGTTTCGTTTTGCAATGGCCCATCCCAACGAGGCCCATGTTTTCTCGGTCTGTGTAAGGTCGGTGGCGTCCCACACATTGAGTAAGCAAAGTTTTGGGGAGGACATCAACATCTTACCCCCATCCCTCCCCATTTGCCTGGTAATGGCGTCCCAATATGATCGAGCCGCTGGGCAGTCCCATATAATGTGAAAAAAGGTCCCCTCGTGGCGACAATGTCCGAGACAAAGGGGATCTGTCCGTCTGCCCATTTTAACTAGGATGCCCGCATCCAGATAGGCTCGATGGAGGATCTTCAGTTGGACCAGTCGCAGTCTCATGGGAATGGCCACCTCTCTAGCAGAGGCCAAGGCACCACGCCAATCATCCTCCTCGAGAACGCCCAGGTCCACCTCCCAATGTTGCCGCAGACGCCCAAGAGGGTCCGGGCAGTTATTAATCAGTTTTTTGTACGTGAGGGATATGGCTTTTTTGTTCATGGGACCCAATAGTAACCTATTTTCCAGTGGAGAGGCCTCGGGAAGTGGGTCACCCTTTGGCAGCACTGCTTTGAGTGCGTGGCTGATCTGTAAGTATCTGAATGCTTCGGTCTGTGCGAGCTCGTACTTCTTCTGGAGGTCTGTGAAAGTGGACAGTCTCCCCGAGCGCCACAGATCGCCAACAGTTGAGATGCCGATCGGGTCTCACTTATCAAACCCTGGGGAGGTACTTAGGCGCCCCAAGAATTCGGGTTCCCATAGTGGTGTAGCACGAGAAATTCGATTGTGCCAACCCATTTGTTGATTGATCCTATGACAAGTTTCGATAGTGCGTGCAGTGGGTCCAGTGAGGTTTAACTTTCGGGGTTTGTGTATAATGCCCTGTTATATCCGCCCTGCCCCATGAGCCATCGGTCAGTTCGAAAGTACGGGTCTTCATGATTCCCATGTGCCCACCGATTGATCGCCACTAACTGAGATGCTTGATAGTATGTCTTGATGTCAGGCAGTGCGATGCCCCCCTCATACCATCCCGCCTATAGTTTTTTCATGGCGATCTGTGGAGCACGGCCGTCCCATAGGAGAGCGCGCATGGCATTGTCGATGCTAGTGAAGTAGGAGTCCGGGATTTTATCGGGGGTGTTCTGCAAGACGTAAAGAAAGCGCGGCAGCGCTAGCATTTTAAAAAAGGGCTGCCCGTCCCAAAAGGGCCAGGGGAAGTGAGCGCCAGTGTTTAACATCGGCGCGAAAGCGCCGCAGAGGTTCCTGCAAGTTTGCTTCATAAAATTGGGCTGGGTCGGTCGTTATGTATATACCTAAATAGCAAAAGCCCCCCGTTGCCATAGGGATGTCATATCCTCTTGGATTACGCGGTTGTGGCCCCCACAGTATGCATAGCTGGGATTTAGACCAGTTAATAGTATATCCCGAGTGAGCACCAAATATATGAAAAATGTGAAGGATACGGTGAAGGGTAGATGAGGGCGAAGCCATATATAACAGGATATCATCTGCGTACAACGAGATGAGGTCTTCGTGATTCTCTGTCCATTTAAGTTCACGGATCAGGGGGTCTCCCCTCAACCAGACCGCTAGTGGCTCCAGCACCAAGGCGAATATTAGGGGCGATAGGGGACAACCTTGCCGGGTTCCCCTACCCAATTGGAACTGTCTCGAGGTATGCCGATTCACCACAACTTGAGCGACCGGGCAGGCATATAGTAATTGTACCCACTTTATGAATTTGGGACCGAATCCCATCCTCTCCAGGACTGGGAACAGGAAGTTCCATTCGATGGTATCAAATGCCATTTTGGCATCTAGGGACAGTAGGGCTGCAGCTTCCCTAATTGTGTGATGTCTGCCCAGCACCCTGTTTAGTCGCCGTAAATTCAGGGCGGTATTCCTTCCAGGCATGAAGCCTGATTGGTCTGGGTGTATCAGTCCGGTGATATGGGGAATAAGTCTATTGGCAAGTAATTTTGCAAGTATTTTCGCTTCTACCGTGAGAAGGGAAATCGGTCTGTATGCCTTGCAATCGTCGGGTGGTTTGCCCTTCTTGTGGATGACCACAATTGAGACCAGTCTGATATCTTTTGGCAACATCCCTTCAGCAAAGCTCTCAAGATACATTTGGCGCAAATAGGGGGACAATTTGGAAGCCATCGGTTTGAAAAATTCAATCGGGAACCCATTAGGTCCCATAGCCTTGCCCGATCGCGTGTCGCAAATCGCCAATTCGATTTCCTCCTCCGTGGGTTCTCCCTCGAGGGAGTCTATCACTTCAGGGGACAAACAGGGGACTTTGATAGTTGAAAGCAGTTCCCTAGCCGCAACCGGCGTGGTCGTCTCGGTTGAGGTATACACTGATTCGAAATGGGTTGCAATGTGTCGGCTATCCGCTGAGGATCAGTAATTCTCTCGCCGTTCAGCTCAAGCAGTTGATGTACCCTTCTGGATAACTGCACTTTTTTTTCAAGCCAGGCAAGGAGCTTGCCTGTTCTCTCCCCATGTTTGTATATCTTATGATAGGTTGAATTGTATTTCGCCTGGGCCGCCTCTGTAAGGAGTTGTTTGTAGTCTAATCTCACGACCGCCAGTGATTGTTGCGCATCGTGATCAGGGGTTTGTGCTAGTGTTAATTCCCTCTGTAGGATATCCGCTTCAAGTTCCTCTATACGCTTGGTTAGTTCTCTCTTATGGCCCACCATCAGAGCAAGCACCCTCCCCTTTATCACCGCGCCAAAAGCGCCCCACAGGAGTTGGACTGAGGTGACCGAGCCGACGTTTTCTTTAAAGTATAGCTAGGTGTCTTTAGTTAACGTCGCTTTGATGTGTGGTATTTTGAGCACCCAGGGATTTATGGTCAGGGTAGTGCGTCGAGGTGAGGAGCCAACGGACATCTTTGTGAGAATGGGAGAGTGGTCCGAGATTCCCCGAGCGAGGCAGCAGGACTCAGAGAATTCATGAATGTTCTGTGCCTTTTTGCCAAATTTGATGTAATTTTATCCAGTGGGTCGGGCTGTAGGTTCAAATACATGTTCTATGGGTATTAGAATGGGAAAATGCACTTTACTTCAGCCTCCTTTTTCTCAACCCCCGCTTAACAGATCACACCAAAACTTACTGTGCACAACAAGGCTTACTATGACACTTTTTTGGAAAAATTTAGTGAAGATTCGTCAACCGGTGCCAAAGATATGGGCAAGTCAAAAAATGCTTTTCCTTTGGAAACTAGGTTTAATTGATGTTATAGTTAGGTGAAAATTTCTGTGACAATGTGACGTTTTGAAGTAAAAAGAACACTGACATTCACCAGTTACAGTTACTTCAAGTAATTTTAACTCGTTCCCTAAGGAAACTATACGTTGCAGACCACCAGCACAGTCATCAGTGATGTCATTTTAAATGTAGCAGTGATGGTGTCACACAGCATGAGTCATTTCATATGTAGGGTAATTAGCAGTGCACGGGGAGGTGCATTGGGTGCATTGGCAGTCCATAGGGACTGCTATGGATTTCCAAATAACCCTTTCTAAACTCTTCCCTCCTTTATCACTCCTTTTTCCTATTTATCCAACTAACTGGCTCACATGTCCACCACTTCCAGTAACAATTTACATTTTCCCTCTACTACTCCACCACTAATCCACCTTGAGTTCCATAATGGCGTGCTACATGTGGAAAAGCACTTCAACGCCTCATCAGGGTTAGTAGGCACTATATAAATACAATTTACAATTACAATAACTAAAGGATTCCATGCCATGGCCACAAATGAATTGTTTCCAAATCAGTTGTGAGATTACAAGTCACACGTATCTTGAATTAATCATGACACAGTTAAATACGATGAAAAACATCTAACTTAATACTACCAGTGCTTCTCGAATACATGGCATAATGCAAACTCGAATGCCTCTAGACTCTATCTAATACTGCAAAGATGCAAATAACTCAAGAGTGTATTTGTATATGAGTAGACCAGATATGTACATAAAATCCTCCATTCATTACTGCCACCACAGGTTAGGTTACAGTGGTCACATGCTGAAGACATTGCTTATGTCACCAAGTGAGAAAATGGCCACTAGGGAATAAAGGGGAAATAGCAGGTCAAACATCTGGACACAATGCATTATCAAATCAAATACTCTTTATTTCAGCAGTATGCCATCAAAAGACAGTCAAATAAATAATTAAAAACACAATACAGTAAAAACTCCTGAGCGCAACCTCATAAATAGAAAAAAAATAGCCTATTAAAACAAATGCCGGTGGCAGAATATATATATATTTTTTTTAAAAGAAGCAATCCACGAGCAAATAACAGGTCATTACACAGTGGTAAATCATTAGTTCCCAAAGACCTGAATATGACATTTGAGAGGGGTCAGAGCGCACTATTGTTGCAAAAATTGGTTGATATTTAGTAATACAATGCTATTGATTTTTTAAACAATGAGCAAGGTACAATTCTTGCCCCTCCTCCAGCGTACACTAAACTAATAGAAGGCATGACTCTACACAAAGATGAATCGTTGGTCTATTGAAACCGATGGGTATTTGGAAGGGATCTGAAAGGCACTAATTATGCATGTCGTATACACGACAACTCAGATAATATACAGTTTAGCTGGAGGCGTCTACTGGTACACATTTTTTCTTGATGCACCCCATTGCAAATAAGAACTTTGAACTGAATATACTTTAGAATGATGGGTATCAGGTTTAAGAATTTTGAATGCCTCTCTGTGTTGAGCAGTCCCAAGGTCCCTACACGTGGGAACTAGACATTTGGGTCTGACCTTGCTATATACAGGGTCCGTTTTGCCAACAAAGCCACAGGACGGACAGGCCTGCTCAGTAGCAGCACATTTATGGGTAAATGTACGCAGGAGAAGGGTCCCAAATCTGAAATGTACAGATAGCTTCCTAGTCAAGGTGGATTCAATTTCGTCCAGGAACCCTTCGATTTTATAGGAATCTTTTTGCAGTATAAATTTATAGATCAATGTGCCAAGTGTAGAGCTCACAAGAAGAGAACTTAATTTAAAACTCTTGTAGCTCTTTGTTAATTCAACTTTAGAAATGTGGGTGCTGGTCTTACCAGGATGATCCCATAGACTGGATTTCCCCATGCATGTCAATGAATCTCTAACAAATCTAACCCAAGGCAATCTACCAGAACCCTGGATGCCAAGTATCTCTACAAGGCCTTGTCTATATGAGATCAGTTCTGCTTTTGCCTAAACCTTTCTCCAGTAAAGTAATGGCCTGAGGGCAATCCCCTCTGATATTGGCCTGACCCCCAGATCGAGCCTTAGAGGAACTAGCGCTGTACTAACTGGAAGATTCAACAGTTGCCACAGGAAACAATTCTTTGTCAGGTCAAGGGCATTGGCAGGCTTGTGGCCCAAAAGCTTAGCCTCATATATTGTAGCCCCCAGTACTTGATGCATATAGATCTTAATTGCTGGGGAGAAAGGCTTAAAAAAGGACTCCATAAATATTTTTGTGAGTCCATCAGTGTGTTGTGCTAATTTGAGTTTGTGTTTGGAAATGTGAGTTGACCAATCCATTCACTCGCTAAGGGCGATCCCAAGATAATCGAAAGTGGATACCTGTTCTAACGGGGTCACGTTTAAGCAAGGGTTTGGTCGTGTTGAGTGGCATTCATTGAAAACCATACATTTTGTCCTATTCACATTAATTTCCAGACCTCTTAGCGCACAAAAGTTGCAAAATGTATCAAGCACCAGTTGAATGCCTATGGGCGACTTGGAAAGGAGAAGGGTGTTGAACGCAAACATGAGGGCCGGCACCTTCATAGAGGTTAGTCTAGAGCCATCATTGTCACAGGCATTCAAGTAATCGGCAAGGCCATTTATGTACAAGGTAAATAGGGTTTGGCGCCAGCACACAGCCTTGCCTGAGTCCTCTGTTGACCGGGAAAGGTTCCCCCAATCTGCCACAACACACCTGTGCGTAGTTCTGTTTGTGCAGCCTTTCAATAATGTGACAAAGATAGAGCGGAACCCCCAGGTCGAACAGGACTTGCTATAATGTTTCCCTGGGGTCTAAGCCAAAGGCAGACCTCAAGTCTATGAACACCAGGTACAGTCTGCCCCCATCAAGAAGTATAGATTTCAAGTAGAGTAACTGCAACTTAAACACTTGATCAATAGTCGAGGTATTGTTAGACCTGGCATCTTTTGGTGTGTTTCCCTGTCTTTTTGCTTTCTGACCTCCCGGTTTTGACTCTGTTTTTGTTGTTTTAGTGTCTCTGCGCAACTTCTCAATGCTGTTCAGTGTTAAAGTGCAAGTGCTCCTGTTGTAAATGGTCATTATGGATTGGTATTTCCATGGTTGGCATATTTGATTTACTGGTAAGCCACTTGTAACATGCACTGAGTGTGCCAGGGCCTGTAAATCAAATGCTACTAGTGGGCCTGAAGCACTGATTGTGCCACCCGCATGAGTAGCCCTGAAAAGGTATCTCAGACCTGCCACTGCAGAGTCTTCGCGCAGTTTGTAACTGCCATGTCGACCTGGCAAATGCACCCACTTGCCAGGCCCTAATCTTCCCTTTTCTTACATAAAAGACACCCCTATGGTAGGCCCAAGATACCCTTGTGGACAGGGTTCTGTGTCTGTTAAAGGTAGGACATGTACTGGTGTGTGTGGCATGTCCTGGTAGTAAATTACAGTGCATTTCGTTTTTCAATATGGAAAGGCTATCTGTCCCATAGGATAGAATGGGAGTTTTACTTATAACATCTTTTGGGACAAGATAGAGAAATGGAGTTTAGTGTGCCTGGACTCAGAATGTAAAAAATGCATATTTTAGTAAAGATAATTTTTATGTTCTGTGTTTGAAAATACCACTTTTAGAAAGTAGGTATTTTCTTGCGTAGCCATCCTGTGTGCCTCTGCTGGGTTTGTGGATTGACTGTCTGGCTTTGGAGTGACAGGGGCTGGGGATGTGCATTCTCTTCACACAGCCACTGGGGGGGGGAGGGGTTGAGGTGTGTCTTGTCTTTCCTGGATGAGTCAGGGCTGGGATGAATAGACTTGGGCTGCATTTAGAGTAGTGGGAAGAGATTTCCTTGCACCTAAATGGACCTGGTCTGCCTTGAACAATGCTGTCTCCACCTCCTGCCAGGAAGCTGGGCCAGACAGGACAGAACTGGTTTGGACTAAGCACAGACACTCTCTGCCTGAGCGAACACAGGAATTTTGAGTATAAATATTGGGGCCCAGACCCCAGAACTTTAGAACTCGCTGGAAACAAGGAACCTGCCAAGAAGAAGAGCTGAAAGAGCTGCCAGGAGGAGTACTGCCCCTTTGCTGTGTTGTTGCTTTGTTGGGTTGGCCTGCAGTTGCTGCCTCTGCCTTGGGCAGTGAAAGGACTGGACTTTCTTTACTTGTGCTGAGTATCTCCAAGAGCTTGAAGTAGAGCTTGCTTCCTGTTCTGAAGTCTCAGGGACCGCAAAGACTTCACCAACCTCTCGGTACTGCTGCTGGAACAGTTGTTTCAGTTGCCACAGAGAAGGGAAAGGCAACCGACTCCGTCGCTGGCTCCAAGTCCTGAAGTCACCGCAGAGGGCACCGCCACATCTCACAACGCAACCCTTGTCTCACAAACAACGACGACCGCCACCGCTGCCACCAAACTGCTGCTTGCACCGTGACCTGTGGGCACCGCCTTCACTCCGCACCGCAGCCCTGGCCTCACCGACACCACTGGACGACCATCACTGAACCGCTGCCTGCACCGCACCTTGAGGGCACCACATGCTGCACCGCTTCACTTCACATTGCAACCGCAACGGTTGCCACGACCGGCTCGCACCAACCTGTCGGCCACAACACAAAAGGTACTCTTTACAAGTCTGCCGACACCCCGACCGACGCGGTCAGACGGAACTGTTTGATTCTGTTGTTTTCAGTATCGCGGTAGCCCCAGATGGAAATACTGTGTTTTTGAGATATTTCTACAATTTTAAAGGATATCTTGCAAAGTATATATTTTTAAGTACTGTATGTTGGATTCTTATCATTTTGGTCTTGTTTTGAATTTATAAAAATATTGGATAGTTTTTTTAACTGGTGTGGTGTCTTTTTGTAGTGTTTTCACTGTATTACTGTTGGTTATGTGCAAATGCTTTACACACTGCCTCTGAGATAAGCCTGACTGCTCGTGCCAGGCTACCACGGGGGTGAGCAGGGATTATTTTAGGAGTGTAACTACCTTACCCTGACTAGGAATAAGGGTCCCTACTTAGACAAAGGTACCTACCTCTGCCAACTAGAGATCCCCATTTCTAACAGGTATCTTGTCAGAACCCAGCCTGTAGGGGACTTAAAATATCGTTGGCCTCCACCCACTCTTGCAGCCTTTCTAGAATGACTCTACAAAATATTTTTTGTGTTGTACCTATTAAACTGTATAATTTGTAGGGAGCAGGGGAGAGTAATTTTTAAATATGAGAATGATTTCAGCCCCAGCCCATGAGTGTGCAATAGGCATACCTTCCATGATGGCAGTGAATATTAATAATAAGTAGGGGCCCCAAACCTCAGGTTCTTACAAGAACAGGTCTCCAGGTATTTTATAAATGCCTGGTGCTTTTTGGGGTTCATCTTTTTTATAGCCATAATAACGTTTTCAAGCGCGACGATTGGGTACACAATTTTGGCACATGAAAACTCTGTGCCTATCTTGTCATTGCCATTGGTCAAGTCAGAAGGAGCAGGAGATCCTCCCAATTAGATTACGGGAGTGCTACTCTTGCTGGTCTACCTAAAGTAAAGCTGGCACTGTAAAAGACCACATTGAACTCAGCTGCCAGACTCATAACAGGTTCCAGGAAAATCGACAGTTACTCCAGACCTAAAATATCTACATTTGCTCCCATTTGAAGCTAGAATCCAATAGAAGATTTCATGCATGACGCACAAGGCCTTTCACAATAATACTTTTGTCTACTTGGCCAAAAAACTCAAGCTATCCAGGGGTAGTCATTCCTTAAGAAGTGCTAACTCCCTACTGTTGAAACCACGGACGTTCAGCAAAAAGAAAACTTACAACGGCTCCTTCTCCAGCCCTGCATCAAGAGTTTGGAACACTTTACTACCTAAAACCAGGACAAACCCCTTGACTGCCTCCTTCAAAAAAGAAGCAAAAAAGCTCTTGATGCACAGATACCATAACTAGGAGTCTTGAACCTTCTCAGCTTGTCTAGCGTTGGATGGAATACCGTGGATCTTGGAACTGCTATGCTTAATGCTATACTGTATATATGTTGCTCCATGCTTATTACTTCGCTGATTGTCATTTGCTTTTCTCTTTTCCCGTAATGTATGACGTTATTGCTATATGTACAGCACTCTGATACCTGGACGGAAAACATACGCGTTATATAAAACTTTGTAGATAAGTAAAAAAAAAATCCTTCTTGGTGGCTTCTCCTTCCATACAGGGGTACCGGGTCTACACCGTGCAAGGGCTACAGCCCACTCCAATTTGTCCACTGAGGCCCCTCCTGATATACAGGTCACCAATCCCTTGCTGGACACGGGCTCTGGCCAAATTGGCACATCGATGTTCCCAGTTCACTTCACTGTACCCTCTCCTAGCATAGAGGGTCACCGATTCATCACTGCACACAAGTGATGACCCGTTCAGCAGAGCGATGTCCATGGCTCACTTCACTGCTGCCCTCCTCTGGTACATAAGGGTTGATGAAGTTTTCCTGCACAAGTGCAAAGACCCGATCAGTGCAGCAGCTGTTTCCTCACACCTTACAAAGAGAGTCCACTCAATAGGATTTTCCACTGGATCCTGCTCCCTCAAACACTCTCCTCTCCCTCACAAGGCACACTGGTCTTGGCAAGCTGGCAGGCGCTGGTGCTCCAGGATTCAGGGCAGGTGGTTTTAAATTCCATGGCTGAAGTCCCCTCAGCCAGCTGGGAAACTAGCAGGCCTTGGGCCCCAGTCCTGGTAACAAACAGAAATATTGCGGAGATTCTCATCACACAGCCTGACTGGCTGCTTGACAGTTGACAAATTTGAGGTCTCAAGCTCCCCTTCTTATAGTCTATTTCCAGCACATGTGATTTAGAGTACAAGTCTTTAAGGTTTATGTGGGGGGGTCTGCTTTCTTTTGAAGTGTCCACTCCTCAGCCCTATCTTCCTCCAGAAGGCAGTCTGTCACAGCAGGAGTGTTTGAAAAGCTGATAGCCCCATAACACAGGCCATAGGAGTGACTAGAGTTCACATCTGGATGTCAGCCAGAGTGATTTGTGTATCAAAAGATAAGCCCAGGGCCTCATTCCTACTCTTTATGATTTTCTTGTTAGCTCCTTCTCTTTCCTGAGATGTGTTAAGGCCCCTTCCTTGTGACCTGTCTGTGAATTAAAAAGCACCCATTGAAGTGTACTGGTGGAGCCTATCTTTCCCATTTCCAGTGTGTCGCACATAGCTTACAGGAATGCAGCAATGCACAAATGTGTTTTGGGGGATTCCTCTACTTTCTCTCTTCATGCTTCACCACACAGCCCTGGGTCCCCCAATATGGAAGCCAGAGCCCTCCATGTATTGTACACTTTACAGGCACACATATACCCAGCACATGCATGCAACCTACACACACTACACAGCACATGTATGCAACCAACGTGAACTGCACAGCACTGTATCCTTCATGTATTGTACCATTCCCAGGCTCACATACGCTCAGCACATGTATTCAATATACACTTTCTGCACAGCACTACACCCTTCATGTATTGTATCCCTCATGGGCACACACACACCCAGCTTATGCATATAACATACACCCACTGCACAGTACTACATTATCCCTGTAGTGTATCCTTCTAAAGGCACACATATACTCAGCGCAGGTAAACCACTCATGTGCTTCACAGCACTCCACAACAAACCAACGTAGGCCACGGGGTGAGTTTACACAAAGCAGCAGAACTTTAAATGAGTGACCCTGTAGGCCTCACTTCCCTGACACAGGTAAGAAGGACCTGTTCACTCCTACTGATTTCTACACAGTATGCGGCTACCACCACACTCATTCTGCATAACTCCTGGTAAAGGGAGTTGCATTCCACCACTATAAGGGTAGCACTATGGGCACCCATCTGGGTCTGACAAGACTTCAATCATGAGACGGGCCTATGTCAAGGCACACACGCATGATCTATGTTTGCTGTTAACATTAAAAATAAGCATTCGGGATCCAGACATCAGACATTGGGGCGGGCAGGGGAGCAATCCCATTGCTGTGTTGAGGACTTTTCTTTCCCAACAGCTTCAGTGGAACCTTGTGGTAAATATATATAGCTTATTTGATTCCTGCCTGGGTATAGCCTTCAGCCTAGCACAGCTGGTTGATTTTTGCAAACCAAAACCCCAAAAATGACTAAGTGCCTTATTATGACTTTGGCTATCCTCCAGTGGTGCCACCCCCTGACGTCCGCTGGAGGACAATCAAAGCTGTGGTGAGCCTTCCCACCTAATTGGGAGTTTAATCCTGGTTGGGCAGGTGGGCTGCAGCGGTCTCACAGCAGTGTGCTGTCATGCCGGGCTCACATCCATGAAAAGGGCATGAGAGAGCAACTCAGATTATGCTTGGTGGTGCCGCAGCGCACCAGCAGCATATTACTGCTCCTGACCGCTGCGTGACTGCTGCAGGATCCTGGATCCCCAGCGGACACAGCGGTCCTGCGTGGTCCGACCGCCCCATTGTACTACTTCAAGTGCCAGTGGTTGTACCCCAACTGCGAGTACGGGAGTCCTATTGACCCCCGTACTCTTAATAAGGCCCTTATAAAAAACTAACAGGCACATGCATCAAAGTAGGCTTTTGCGAGTCCTTAATTGCGATAATTAAGGACTTGCAATTAAGGACTCGCAAAAGCCTATGCATGTACGAATCACTATTAAATTAGCGATTCCTACATATTCCTTATTTGCAACTCGCAAATTGCGAGTCGCAAATAAGGAATGGCGTCCCATTCATTCCTATGGGAAAGTGCATGCGCAATTTGCGAGTACCAATAGGTACTCGCAATTTGCGCATTCAATTTCAGGGTGCAAGGGTGTCAAAAGGACACCCTGTTGAACCCCTGAAATAGTGATGTGCACCCATGTTGCGCACACACATGCCCCAAGGGCATGTGTGTGCGCAACATGAAACTTTGAAAAATGCACTTTAGTGCATTTTTCAAGTTTTTGCAAATTACCGACCAGTTTAATTGCTCGGTAATTTGCGGCCCCAAATAGCGAAATCGCTATTTTAAAGTGGTTCTTGCATTGCATTTAAGGAATCGCAAATTGCGATCCTTAAATGCAATCGCAATTTAAGAAATCACAATAAATTGCGAATTCTTAACTTGCGAGTGCCTTGAACCTTGATGCATTGCAAAAGCCCTTTTTGCGGGCGCAAACGGCCGATTTTTGCGAATCGCACCGTTTGCGCTCGCAAAAAAGGTTGATGCATGTGCCTGTAAAATCTTGTATTGGCCTGAGGCAGTAAAAATACTCCAGCTTCAAAGCAACCTTAGGAGCTGCATAATCCAGCTTTGTTCCTGCTCTCAGTTGTTGCCAGAAACAGAAATGGCTTTAGCTGGAGCCTACCAATAGCTTATTCGACTTCAAGGGATCCTCGCCGGCTTCAGCTTCTAGCTTTGCCACAGTAGAGGAATTAGAACTCCTGTAATGTTCTGACATAAAAACTGTTGATCAGTGCAACCTGCTTGGCAAATGTGACCACCAGTCAATTTCGGTCAGCCTGAAATCATACATGGGTTCCAGTTAATGGGACACTGAAGTACTTATTGCTACAATGGTAACCCTCATCCAATTTCAGTCATAAAAGTTTCTTTTTGGTTCTGTTCATTACACTTTTCTCAATTTTTCTAAATTAGTTTTTGGAATTTTATTGTGCTATTTTCTGTACTTCAATTAGGTTGGTACTTCTACTTAACAAACATTTCTCTATGAAATTGTCTACTTGTTGTGTTACAGCTATCAGGAATTGGGCTGAGTTTCACGTAGATCTTTATTGTGATCTCAACATGGTGTGATTATTAAGTTGGTACGGGTACCCTCTGCCAAATGTAGAGCCTATTTACTTACAATAATGACATTGTTTGGTATTGGCGTCATACTAGATGACCACCATGTTGGGAAGCTATCTGGCTTGTCCATATTAAAAATTGGTTATTCAAGTTTGGGCTGGAAGGTTTTTGGCTGCAGCCTTCTGCATTAACCCAAGGTGCGTGGGATAAGCTGAAAACATCTTATTGGAATTTTGTACTAGACGCAAAACCTTCTACTGCATACCCTGGTAGATTCCTTCTTAATGTTCAAATGTGTACCTGAGTATGAGCAATACCTGAATATGGTTATCAACCCTACTGGACGTGCACTTTATGTAAAATGTAGATTGGGCATAGTACAGTTGGCTATGTTTACCAATTCCTGGATGAACAAGGGAGAAATAGTTTGTTTTAATGAATTTGCATGTTTTTTATTATATATTTATTCTAAATGTTTTATATTGTACCGTTTATGTTATTTTTTAACCGAAATAAAGGGCATATGATGATGATGACATTCTTCGTTAGGATGAAACGTAGTCATAATACAAATGTAAGTACCAGGGTAATTTCTGAATGTTCAGGATCTTGGGGATTTTGAACTGTTGAAGCAGTATTGCTGTAGTATGTGAACGTGTCTTGGATGGTTGGCAATGAACAACTTAAAAAGTAGTTTGTATACTGGTATTTGTGTGAAAGGAGATGGAAAGCAAGATATGTCCTAGACAGTCTCTGTCAGAAAACACTAACCTTGTACTCTTCCACCCCTCACCATTTGCACTACTGACCACACATGATATGATAAAAAATTGAAGTGGGGAAAGGAAAGGAGATAAGTGAGAAAAATGAGACACTAGATATCACTTTCTTACATGCCACTCTGCTGGTCACAGACAGCTGCAGGACAGAATGAATATCGTAAAAGCAAATTACAAACTGTTCTGTAAATCATAAACATACTGCATTTAATTTTAAAAGTGAATGCATACCTCTGTGAAACCAGCTTGTCTCTTAGCATGAAGCAGACTTTCCTGAAATTGAAATACAACAAGTTAGGGGTGACCTTAGAAATGATAACTCAACACCTACAACAACTACCTCATACATATGCACCATCTGGAATTAATTGGTTCTTTTTGGGAAACCTTGGAACAACTGGAAAGTAAGTTAACATTTATTAATACTCTGCCTTCCCTATTCTCATTTATCATTTATCACTTACAAGGCATTGCTTATACCTTAGCGTGCATAACATACCAATGTCAAATGGTGCTTTGATGATCAAATTCTTTCCATTTCACAGAAGAAGTTAATTTTAAAAGACTGTCAAGGAGAGTTCAAAATTTCCTAACAAAACTTAGTACATAGTTTTGTTCCCAAACATCTAGTGTTCTGGAATGCATCTCTCTGTAATTGTGAATGTCTTTAGCAAGATATGTTCTTCAAACATGAATCACAAATCCAATGAGCAAGGAACCTGGCTGCAGCATATTGATTGCTTAGAAAGTACACTGTGCAACATGAGGAAAGTTATGGCCAGTAATCGAAGATCACTGCTGCCATCTACACACAAAGTGTGAGTTCAGGATATTTGGGACTTGTAGTTCATGGACAAGACACCATTGTTTAGCATGCTCTCTACAAGGCCATAGCCTTCTGGCAGGCAGCACCGACAGTCTGTAAACACCGTCAGTATCGGGAACATAGAGATCCCTCCACTTAGTATTTGACCACTTGCAGATAATAAGTTGGAATATTGCGGGCCTAAGTAAGAAGATAGAATATAAAGATTGGGTTGCATATATGAACCTGCAGGATGCATGTCGCCTGCAAGAAACCTGGACACTGGAGACTATAAATCTAGAGGGATTTGTGTCCTTCAATACACCCGCCATAAGCCAACCGAGAGTAGGGCAAAGGGTGGCCTACACGTTTGGGTCAAGGCCTCCTGTACTCTCAACTCCAAACTGTCATTCTTCCCCAAAGGAAACAACATTCAGCATTTGAAGCTGGAAAAAGGCAAAGAAGAGATTGATTGCATTAACATCTATCTACCACCTTGTGAGAAGACTGAAACCGCAGCACTCCTACAGTCACTGGATTCATTACTATTGTCTCTAAGACATGAAAGTGCAGTCGCCTATTCCTCCCCTAATAAGCATGTAAGGATGCTAATATTATGCAGGGACCTAAATACTCAACTGTATCCAGACCTGCAGGACCGAGAAGTAATGCATGAGGTCCATGCCTGGGGGCTTCCCCACACCTCATTTAAAGAGTACAGGTCATCAAAAAAGGCAGAACAAGTAACCACAACTATTCTCAACGTAGGTTTAAGACTGCTGAATGGCCGTACCATCTCCGATTATCCCCCCGAGACCAACCTTTCCGATAGGGAAGCATGCTAGTGTGATTGATTACATCATGGTCAATCTGGAGGCCTGGAACCGGGTAATTGATATGTGGGTCAAAGAAAGTATAGAGAGCGATTGTGACCCACTCCATCTTGTGTTTGACCTTGCAAACTTCTACTTCAAGAACTGGCACCAGGCAGAACGTGTGTATATGTGCAAACCTAGCCTAAATAGAAATGGAAAAACACTGTCCAGAGGACCCATTAAGCTGGGAAAACTGGATTTTTCAACAAATTTTCAGTGGAAAGCAGTTCTCACAACATTGAGCATGGAGGCCAAGGACCGAGGCCTTGAGATGATTGAATATTTCAAGTCATTCCTCAAAATCACCAAGCAAGTACTATTAGATCACAGAGTTAGAGGG
The DNA here is from genome assembly GCA_963921515.1 of Calotriton arnoldi. NCBI lineage: Eukaryota > Metazoa > Chordata > Amphibia > Caudata > Salamandridae > Calotriton > Calotriton arnoldi. The sequence goes on from CAWUFW010017242.1 coordinate 46,259, forward strand.
GGCATGACAGTTCAAGAATCCTACCATGACTGGTACGACAACTAATTTGCCGAAAAGAAGAGAGCACTCACCGCTGCCCTAAGAAATAGAAGGTTAACCTTGGGGGGAAAGGCCCAGTTAATGGAAGCTCGAAAGTCTTATAAACTCCTCATTTGACATAAGAAGAATAACCAGTGCACAAAGGCAAGGAAAGCCTTTCAATGGGCAATCGACATCAAAGATTCAAAAATATTCTGGTAAATCATAGGTTGCCATTGCACAGGCACATGCAAGAACTTGGAGGCCAAAATAAACCCTCTTAGATGGGTGTAGCATTTTTTCTCACTATACCAAGTGCCCATGGAGGATGACCTGGGAAGAGCAAAAATAGATTCACGGGAATCCGTATGGAACCAAGCCAAAACCTTCTCCATGAAGATATCGCATTAAGTAAAATGGAATTAGTCCAGGCCATTCAGCATCGAAAGCTGGGAAAAGCCCCAGGTCCTGACCAGGTGCCCATAGATGTGTTCAAAAGGAACCTGGACGTGTGTCTGGGCCCTTTGACAGTTGTCTTTAATGCTATCCTATTGGAAAGCATGGTCCCTGATTCCTGGAAGTCATCTATAATAGTCCCAATTCATAAAAAAGGGTAGAGGGTGTGGGGTCTGCTCTTCCCCTTTTCTTTTGTTGTCTAGCTATTCTTATGGGGGAGGAGGTGGGAGGGGTGGAGTGGGAGGGGGAAGGGAGGAGGGAGGGGGGTTTGTTTCGAGGTTATTTTGATGCTCTGCGAAGCAACATGTTGGCTGCCAGCCTGTGACATGGGCCTTATCTCTTGCTGCATCTTGTTTGTTAATAATTCAATAAAAAGATTTCAAACTAAAAAAGGGCAGAGGGATGATCCTTCTAACTACTACCCAATTTCATTACTAGACAGAGTAGGCAAAATCTTGGTAAACTGTTGCTTGTTCATCTGGAGACATGGATGGAGGTCAATTGCATAATGTCTCACCATCAAGCCAGCTTCTACAGTATCAGGTCCTGCAACTACACATGATCGGTTCAGAGTATGCTACGCTATGGAAATCACCACACTTCCTGGTCTTCAAAGACCTAAAGGCCGCTTTCAACAGTGTGGGCTGGGCTAAACTATGGTGCATCCTGGAGGTCCATGGTGTCCCAAAATACCTATTCAACCTGTTAATTAGCCTTCATACCGGAAATACAGCATCTGTAAAATTTGGCCCTAAAGGTGAGTGCACGACCATGTGTGGAATACACTTGGGGGTCAGGCAGGGTTGCGTGTTGGCACCAGCTCTATTTAACAACTATATCAATGACATAGGTAAGACGCTCTTCAATCTCACTCAGGATGTACCCAAGCAGAGGAATTATCAATTTTCGATCCTTATGTTCCCTGACGATGCAGTTATTCTAGCATGCACTGAACTATCTATGCACAGCCTACTGGGAGGCTTCTGAACCTTTCTGTATATCCAGGAAATTAACAAAAAAATGTGCAGAAAACAAAGTTCATGGTAATGAAATCAAGGGCCAAACTAAAATCAAGGATGTATGGCAACCAATAAAATTAATTACACCCTTTGATTACCTGGGCATCTGGATCAACGACAAGCTCCTTTGGGGCAGTCAAGTAACCAAGTCCAAAATGGTTCTCTCCCAACAATCTGGGGCAGTATGGAAATTTGCGAGCATTTGTAATGACTTCATGATAAAGTCTGCTTTGTCCGTGTACAAACCAGAGCAATAGCTGCAAGAACCTACATCGCTAAAATTTGAGGTTACACAAACATCCAGACCTTACAAAATGTTGAAAATGCCTTGCTGAGGCAACTGTTACACATAGTCCCAGGGACACCAATGATAGTGCTCGGAGCTGAATTGGAAATGACATCTGAGGCAGATTACATCACTTTCCTCCTTGTAAGCTACTGTATATGTATTTGGTCTACACCCGCTCTTGCAGAGTACCCAGGGATATCCTGAGTTGCCAGAACTGTAAAAACCTGTTGTGGCTTAGATACATTGAGCACATATTAAAGTTAATTGATTGTTTCGATCTGTGACTTTATTTAGAAAACATACCTAATATACTCTACCACTGGTAAAAACGAAATTCTGGGAATCCACGTGGCAAAAACAGTAAGATACAAGCAGTCCCTTGCTAACCAAATACCTGGACATAAAAGCTGAACCTGGCTGTGAACCTCACCTTGACTCGATCTTCCCAACCGAGAAAAGGGCTCATTTTCTCACATTCAGGTTAGGCACGCTACTGGTTCACTCCTACACCAAATCCCGGTCAAAGAGCTATGACCTGAGAGATAGGTTTTCCAACTGTTCTGTTGGTGGCCTAGAAACATTGAAGCATTTTTTGTTACTCTGTGTCAACTCCTTAGCCCCTCGAAGGACCTACCTCCCCCTTGTACATAAATAATTGTATGAGGAGTTGTAAGGGCGCTCTTTCATTGTGCTACAGAACTGATCTGCTGGAGATCTATCAGACCATAGCCTCATATACATATATATATATATACATTGTCTGGAAAGGAAGACCATTGCCTATAACACAGGAAACAGAGAGCAGTAATCCTTAAGATAGTGATCCTATGGAGCCTAGTATCATTACTTCAGGTTATTCATGTCCGGAGCATCAGCTCAATGTCTGGACCAAAACTTCTGCTAATAGTTGTCATTAATCCAAATTACATTTGCACTTTATCGGCTGGGTAGGTTTGGGGCAAAGGTGATACCTCGCAACCAGTTGTGGCTGCTACCGGACAGGGATGGGGGAGAGATGGAAAAAAAATAAAAAGGACTTACCTGAAACGGACGGATGGCTGCCTTTCCTCCGTCCTCTTCATTTTCCGGTTTACAGTCAAGGCTGGCAGCTGCAGCAGGAAGCACCCGGGCACACAGGCTGGCTGCAATGCAGTATTGTGATTGGCTCCCCAAAGCCAATCACAACGCTGTAATGCAGCATTGTGATTGGTCTGAGCGCTGTGGTTTGGCGCTCAGATGGGAACAGGGAGGCTTTGCATGTTCCTCACCAAGCTGTGTAATGAAGCCAGGTAGGGAAGATGCAAAGTGCGCATGACTGCTTGGCTGGCCCCTAGAAGGCAGGCCAAGCAGTCACAGCACTTAGGGAGTGCAAACTCCTCCTCCCCCTCCCCCTGCGCAGCCCAGCCCCACCCACCTGCAAGTCACTGACTTCCAGTGGGGCGATACTCCTCTGCCTTAGCGGAGGAGCCACCACTTCTCGCAACCGAGCAGTGGAGGAGGTCTTATTGCAGGTTTATAAAGCGGCTGAAAAGTTTAATGGGGTTCTGGTTCTGGTATTAATACATCCCTTTTCCTAAATGGACTTGCTTCATATTGATGTACCCTAGCCACCCTGCATAAACCTCTTCTACCTCTCGGAATTGATTATTTTAGGTTACCATTACAGTTAGCATAAAGCAGCCAACCGCCCATGCTGGCAACTGCACACAGCACTTTATTTTGCCTGATGCACTGTCACATAAGATCCTTTCCAAATAACCCTGCTCTGGCACGGTTGTACTTTTGCAGTCCTTCCACACACAAGATTATGCGACTTCACTGTTTGTCCTCTAAGGCAACTAAGCAGATAACATTTTGATTGCCTGAAACCATTGCTATTATTCATTTGGCAACGTCTGAAGTGCAAGGAGGCATGCTAGCAAAAAGGTCTTACGTGGACAGAAATGTGTCTTTTTCTTTTTTGCTTTATGTATTATATAGGGCCTAAACTATACATTGAATTGTACATTGATGACATAAGTTGGGGTCTCAATTTAATATTTGAAAAAGCTGACCACCAGCAGTTCCCTATGTGCAGTTACCTGAGTGGAGGTGGGTTTTGAGCTCCACACTGCAGTACCTGCCAACACATGCCCAATTACTCACTGGCAATCTTCATTACTCCAAGTCCTGGTCTACCCATTCCATCACTTACGCATGAGCAGTTCGCCTGTTCCACAGAAAGTATTAGTTAGCTGAGTTCAAAATACTTCCCCCAATATGGCGCTGCCTACCCAACATGCATAAAGGTGGAAGCACATCACTATGACATCCTGAGAACACCAAAGAAACTCATAAGAAAGAAAAACAAAATAAAAGAAACCAGGGAGGGAACGGGAAGACCAGGACTCAGAGCAATAAAGATTACCAGTGAGCAACCGGGCATTACCTCCACGTCCGTCTTCCCGTCCCATTCCTTATGCATAAGCCCATACCCAAGCGCATGATGATTGACCCACAAAACAATCAAGCATGACGCAACATACATGCCAGCTAATGCAAAAAAATAGCTCAAACCCCAGAACATGTACAGCAGACAACACATGAGCGCCAAACCGGCGGACACAGCCATCCCCAACCGAAGACGGTAGTGGGAAACCAAAGTGTGGGGATAAGCCCATGAAGGAGCAGTACAAATGGCATGCAGTGACACACCCTGAAACAATACCAAGGATGAGAAAAACAACACCTAATGAGTCAGATGGGACAAAGAAGGCACAAGACCCCGCCTAGAGAGACCACATGCGACACATAAGGAAGCCACCACCCAAATGCACAGGAAATCCAGGCAGATGCAAACTGCATACAACGCATCCAGAGAACGGAGAACCACAACCTCTGGAGAAGACATGGAAGGAGAAAACACTGGAAGGACAAAACACTCAAGACCAATTGAACCCAAGAGTGCAAAGTGGGACCAGGCAACACCAGAAGCACCAATGGAAGACCCTGGGCGGGGATGGCAGAGCAGGGGCCAGGACTCAGAAGCAAAAAAACTCAGCAAAAACTGAACCACCAATGGAGAGAAAGAAGACATAACGGAGCCCCTGAATGCCAAAAAGGAGACCCCACTGGGTGTAAAGAGGGAAGGTCGGTAGACCCAACAAAAAACCTCACAGGAAACAGGTGACAGATCCGTCTTCTTTACACCAAGAGCCAAAGCTCCACCAATGACGACTGCAAGACTCCAGGGTCAAAGGTCCATGAGAACTGGATGGTCTGAGTCAAGCGAACAACCCTGAGCCAACAGGAACAACCTCACAAGAGCCAAACTCCCAGAAGGAGGTGCAGGAGAGAGTACAGGCTGAAAAGAGGAGCAAGCAGCGGAGATTGGTGTATAAGAGCCCACATATGCAGACAAACATTCAAACCCTCAAGAAGGGAAAACCACAGCCTCAAGACCAGTAAGAAGCAATCAGAAGAACCGACGTCAGAGCCACCCAAATCCCCTGAGGACCCAGAAAAGCAAGGGCCATGGAAAGAAGACAGCATCATACTCCCAGGCCTAACCTTAAGGGAATGAGGCCGCAAACAGAGGGAGAACTTCAGGACTGCGGCATCGGGGGCACGGTCCTTAGATGGCTTGCCTCCTTTTTGGGTAATCGTCAGCAAACAGTTTGGTCCCCACCTTTCACGGCCCTCATTCCCCCCATGAAAGTAGGAGTACCACAGGGCTCAAGTTTGAGCCCGACGCTGTTTAATGTGTATATGGCCCCCCTTACGCTCCTAGCAGAAGAATACGGTGCAAAAATAATATCCTATGCTGACGATACACAGCTGCTGTTTACCTGCGAAAAGGACAACGCGCTTAGAGGTAGCGAGATAAATGCATGTTTGACGAAGGTGTTCGCCTGGTTCAGACTGAACCAACTGATGTGCAATTCGGAAAAATCTGAAATTATCTTCTTTGGCCATAGCCCTGGTGAGGAATGGCGCCAATGGTGGCCCCAGAATATGTCACCCCCGGTCAACTCAGTAACCACCGTGAAAAATCTTGGGGTTAAACTGGACGCTGACATGTCCATGAAGTCGCTGGTCAAAACGGTGGCCGGCACATGTTTCGGGCTACTGAAAATGTTGAGGAACTTCCTACCTTTACTCTCAGTTCCACACAGGAAGACAGTTGTCCAAGCCTTGATTACATCCAAGCTGGACTACGTCAATGTACTGTACCTTGGCCTTCCTGACTATCTATTAGGCCGCCTGCAGGTGGTTCAAAATGCGGCAGCCAGAGCCATACTCATGGTTGACCCCAGTACGCGCATGACCCCCCTCCTGAGGTCCCTGCATTGGCTACTGGTGCGGAAGCGGATCCACTTTAAAGCCTTGGTTTTGGCTTTCAAGGCACTTCACAACACAGGGGTTCCTTACATTAGGAACAGGATTCAGCATTATGCCCCACTAAGGACCTTGAGGTCCTCCGCAATGCGGCTGTCGACCAAAGTTTGCCTGCTCACGTATGGGTGGTCGTTCCTTTCAAGTGGTGGCTTCTCAGCTATGGAACAGTCTGCCACCCTCCCTAAGACAGGTGCAGGATCTCCTGGTCTTTAGGAGAAAACTAAAGACCTGGCTTTTCCAATATTAGAATGAGGTCTACCTGCCTTGTTGCACACTGCCGGTCCCGTGGTCTTTTTAGCGCCGGGACACTCTGTGGAGTAGCTGCACGCTTTATAAGTGTCCAGTAACATAACATAACATAACATAACAGAAGGGCCAATACCGTCGAGGCAAACAGACACAGCCAGGGAACCAGGACAGGCTGAAAGAGAAGGGACACACCCAGTCCAAAAGAAACCTCAGGCCCCTTCACTACGCTGGAAGAGAGACCACTGAGAGATAGAATAGATTCCACAAGGCCCACAAATCGACCAGTCTCCTTGAGAAAAGAGAAAACAGAGATTGGAACATCCCTCACCACCGGTCTACTGAGGCACGAATTACCTGAATGGCTGTCGGAACACAGATAGCACAGGGCCGTATAAGAGGAGTGAAACAAAGGTAGGGCCTTCCACAACGCCACCAAAATCCACCAGTACGAAGATTGGAGTCCCCAGAAAGGAAGCATCACCCCAGGACCCAGGAATCTCCCAGCAGCACCTCTCCCCCTCACACATGTACTGGTATGCAAGACCACCAAGGGAGAAGGAACGAGTCACTGAGGGAGCGAGAGGCGACAACCACCACCGGAGAAACCTCCAACCTCATAGGGACCAGGTTTGAAAGCCACTGATCCATGAGAAACCAGGGAACAAATGGATATGGTGGACAGATGGGAGAGAGCCTCAATGAACATCAGAGACAGCGGAGCCAAAAGGGTCGGAAAAACCCATTGTGTCGACAAAAAGTCAAAAAAGAAGCCCCTGGAAAAGGCAGAAGTGTGAGCCCACAGAAAAATGAAGAAACAGCGGGCCAGCCAGATGGATGGGAATATGCAGGCAGGTGTCCATCAGGACAACGGATGCAAGGAAGCACTCCACAGGAGTTGTGAGTACAATGTAGACTGAGCTGAACCCCAGGCTCATGCTCTGTATCCGGGATTGAACAAAAAAGAGAGGGAACCAACAACCTCCCCCCCCTTGATGACACACATAAGAACCATGGCACCTGGGCATCCGTCTGAATACACACCCCTTGACCCCCAACAGATGGGAGCAAACGAAAGCTCAAACTGGAGCCAATGCCTACCAGACAGAAAAAGGAGAGATTTCCCCCGACACCAAACCACTCACAGGAGGGGCAGACTCAACTGAGGACCCTTGGGAAGGCGTCTGGGTACAGCCACCGCTGTACGTCATGCCAAACCTGGGGAGCAAGTGGACCCGATGTCGGAGAGGCCACAGATGGAAAAACAGCTGCAAATACATTCACAGGAGAATGCCGTAACAGAAATCTATGGAAAAAGAAATTGTCCACCACCTGCCACACATGCAACCACACATGCAACCAAACCTGTACAACAGAACATGTGTATGCGCAAAGCACACATACACCCCAAAGGGCACTGTGGCGCGAAACAACAGAACTGTATCGCAACCAAATTCAATGGGACTCAAAATAGTGACCACAGAAGAATGAAAGGCTGAGGGGACCCGCCGGGATAAGAACCAGGGACCCTGAGGTGAAATACAGGCCCCTACCAGGTTCCATAAGTCCACCAAGCCATGAGACTCGGCCCGAACAGCAAAATGGAAGGGCACGCACTCAGGCACAATTCTGCCAAAATAAGGCTATAAAACTATCAAAAACAGCCAAAACAGAGTGAAAGGGGCGCAGGGCAGCCAGGTCCCCGTAAAAACGACCGCTAAAGCAAGTCAGACGAGAAACAAAAAAAGCCATGGGCAACTTACCTGACCTTGCTAGGCAACATGTCTGCAGTGCAGAAAGAAAAAAACAGTCTGTCCTAGTGACGTGCTTCCCCCTGTATGCATGCTGGGTAGGGGGTGCCATTTTAGGGAAAGTATTTGGACCTCAGCTAGGTAATAGTTTCTGTGGAGCAGGCGGACGAGGAGGAAGTAAAAGGCATGAGAGTGATCTTCTTCCTAACACTTTGTAATGAAGCTGTCTGGCAGTGAGGAAGATCGGTCACAGTATTGATGTAAAACTTTTCAGAGCACTGCCTATGCAGAGTTAACCAAAAGGGTAAAACCACTTGATATCAGTAGCCAGATATCCTCGGGAGAAATATGTGTGAGTTATTATGTCCAGCAAATCAACCAAACAATGATTAGATCAGATTAGATTAGATTAGATTAAAAGCTTATAAAGCGCATGGTTACTCCAACGCAGTGTCCCCACGCTAAGACATCCCTAAATCAAAGAGAACAGAAACGGGGCCCAATCCAAGACAGCAAGTTAGCACCACTCCCCCAAAGGAGACCGACAGAACCATGCTTTGAGTTTTCTACGGAACAGTACTTCTGAAGGCTGCATTCTCAGCTCTAATGGCAGTTGATGCCAGGCTTTAGCTGCTAAAAAACTGAAAGATCGGCCTCTAAGCGTGCCTTATGAATCTTAGGCACTGTCAGCTTAGCCGCGCCCGCAGACCTATAAAAGAGTTAAATACATACAGCTTCAAACCAAGTTAAATTAGTAAGCAAAATGCTACAGATCTGCAGGTCCTTCCAGTACTTCACTAACTCACTGGGACTGCCTCCAGTGCAAAAGGGGCTTACTCTGTTTAATGGACTTTCAACTTGAGACACACTTAGGGGTCGATTCCGATCTCGGTCGGTAGGGCTCCGAATCGGATTCGGCTTTACCGGATCCGAGTCGGAGGCCTTGTTTCCGACCGATTCGTACAGTCGTCCGACCGAGCTAGTACGATGCGAGTGAAGGCGAAATCGCCGACCGACTCGTTTCCGTGTCCGACCCGCTCCGTCCGACTCAGTCGCACTCGATTCGTGGCGCGCAATGGAGACGTTTTCCGACCGAGCCAGTACGATGGACGCGTCGGACAGCCGGATCGAGTCAGAGCGTCCGGCTCAAAAAAGCACCCGGAGCTGGACTTGGGGGGTCCGTGCCGGACCCCCCTGCACACGTAGCCGTACGAGTCGAACACAGGGGGGACCCAAGGGTCCCCCCTATACATGCGTGTACTGTGCGGATGGCACCAATGCGTACCCACTACAGGGGGCCCCCTTGTTCGCGACGTACCCATTCAGTCAATGGGAGCCCATGTACGCGTCGTACGACCGGCTCCCATTGACTTCAATGGGAGTCCGACCGAATCGAGTCCGGCAGCATGCGGCCGCATCGTACTCGCTCGGTCGGACTGCAGGAGTCCAGCTCGGTCGGAAATCTCTCCGGATCCGGCTCAGTCGGAGAGTTTTCCGACCCAGATCGGAATCGGCCCCTAAGTCTCAGGAGGCCAGCTCAACATCAGGAGACATGTTTACATAGTGCTGGAGGACGTCTTTTCTCCCAGACTGTCAGGTGGAGATAAACATCACTCCTGGATGCACAGCATGAAATCTTGCTTTATGAGATGTCACAGCAATAACCTCTTTTTTCCATTTCGAGCTTGAACGGAAGAAAAGAAGGTCTAGAATGACTATTTACTGATCTGTTCCTCTACTACTATCTTTAATAATGGCATTCCAGTTCGTTCAAAATTATCTTACAATTGTACAAATTCTTCCTGAAAATTCCAATAGGATTTCAAAATAACCCTATTTCACATGATGCTTTTGAAGCTGGCCTGCACCAGTGGGACAAGTTGCACCAGCTGTTCATTTTCCATCTCAGTGGCTAGCAGAGTACCTGAGCCCTTAATTAGGAAATAGGAAGCAGCAGGCAGCATCCTAAAGCTTCCTCTGTGGGGAACAAAGATCAAAAGAAAGATATTTAGGGGCTTATTTACAAGGCCCTTGCGCCACTTTTGCGTCACTTTTAACATGGGGAAAGTGACGCAAAAGTGGCGCAAGGGGCTTGTAAATCTGCCTCCTAGTTGTGAATAAAGTTGCTGCTACATCACAGGTTTATCTAACTTATAGTCTTGCAAAAATAGAAAGCTTTCTATGCCTTTATTGCATTGATTACTAATATCGGGCATCTCTCAAAAAATGCCAATTCGACTCTGTGAAAAACCTACTAGGGGGCTTATTTACAAGCCCCTTGCGCCATCCGTACGTCACTTTTCCCATGTTAAAAATGACGCAGAAGTGGCACAAGGGGCTTGTAAATCTGCCCCTAGATGTTTAACAGATTGTTCCTAGAGAGGATGTGGTTCTTAATACCTGAGTGGTTAGTTGATTTAAATGTTTCTCAGAAAATGGTGAAAGGTGCCACATTCACTATGTTTTAGCTTTAGTCGCTTTCTTTACGGCTTCCAGTATTGCCACCGCTATTGCTTGCCCCACCAAAATTATGGCCTCTTGTCATCAAAGCCTAATACCAGATCTAATGCCACCTATTTTGACTGATGGTGCAAGGTTTGTACAGACACAATCGGTATTAACTTTTCAATTAGGAAGAGAGCTAACAGTGAACCATTTCGCCCTTCTGTGCTAGAAAACTGAAACCGTGGGGCATATTTACAAGCCCTCACTGCCACCGGAGCGTTCCTTTTTTTGATGTTCCGGTAGTGCAGTGCCATTTTCCATATATACAAGGTGATGCTAAGTCACTTTGCGTGTCTTAACGCCACCTTGTAAATATGTGTTGCTTTGGGCGTTGCACTGAAACACCCATTGGTTTTTGACGCTGACCCAGATTGACAAGGCTGAGGCAGTGACAAAAACGAACGCCATATATTACGAGGCATTAAGATGGCAATACGAGGAGAAATTATTAATTTCTCCTAGTTTTTTGCTCATTCCATGTGTGCTGCATTATGCAGCACACAGAAGGTCTATCGCCATTATAGATTTTTTATGTGTAGGAAGATGTTCCTTCCTGCACATAAACAATCATCCCTGCAGCGCAGGCATCCTTGCAACATGGAGGCTGGGTGCCAGGGCTAGCACTAGGCAGCATTTTTTGCGCCAGTACTAGGGGAAACAGGGGTGCTCCGGATTCTTGTGAATACTGCCTTTTGAAAATGTCAGAGCGTGGCGCTGCCAAATTTGGTGCAACTCAACACTCCGACAATTGTTTGTAAATATGCTTGTCGGTTTATAGAATGGTGCTTGAAAATACGTTAGTTAATACATTTTCAGAAATTCTAATGTCTAATCAGTGTTAATGCCTTCTCAGGAAGCCAGCATTACCTTTGATTCTAACGACAAATCACGCTGCCTAGAAATTTTTTCCATTATGAAAATGGGGTGAACCCAATTCAAGTCTTGGACCTGGGCGGTAATTCGATATAGAAAAACAATGGTCCTAGACCTTGGTTTGAGAATGTATAAATCTAAATTCCATTAATCATTTAACAATTCTGAGCGTGTAAACTTATCAGCTCTGGGTAATCGAAAACCAAAAACCAATCAACATTAGTAATGTGCAACAACCGAAGAGATTTCAAAACAACAATATTTTATTACTTCATAAATAGAACAGCAGTAGATGTCTTGCTGTATTCAAGGGATGAATTAAGGAAAACAGGGTTGCTCCAAGGGAACGTGCAATAGGTGTGCTCAGGTGAAGGTGCTCAGCGAAAGGGGTTAAGACAGTTCAGCAGTTGGACTGATAACAAATTGTCAGTCTTAATTGGCCTAGCCACCAATCGATCAGATTATATACAATTACTATTTACAAGTTTTCAATCCGTAGGCTGGAGGAGAGTAACACTGAAGTGTACCACATTGAACTTCGCATTGAATGCCAGGAAAAGATTTGATCGCTCTCCATTACTGATGCATGGATGAGGACGAGAACCTTGATTAGGAGAGGAAAATTCCCCCCGGCCCGCAACTCATTGCGGGTGTTTAACTCGAACACCACTCTTGGTTGCCCACCCCTGTCCTGAAGAAGACCCGCAGGCTGAGGCCTCAAATAGCCCTCTAGGCCACAAGTCGGGTCGAAACGTCGACGCCCACACATTACGAGCATGGACCACTAGCCCCCTATTCTACCGTGCTAAGAAACGACACATCACCAACGATTGAAAACTTGTAAATAGTAATTGTATATAATCTGATCGATTGGTGGCTAGGCCAATTAAGACTGACAATTTGTTATCAGTCAAACTGCATACTGCATTGACGTAGAGTGCAGTGGCATAGAGTACAGCAGAGAAGCGCAGAGTGGAGTGTTGCAGAGTAGAGTTCAGTGACGCAATGCGGAGTGGCATAGTGTGGGGTGGTAAAGAGTAGAGTACAGTAGTATGGAGCGGTGCAGAGTGGAGTCGGAAAAGTGGAGAATGCATGGTGTGGCAGCACACTGCCATTGCAGACAACACATCTTCAATTGAAATTACCATTACATTTGCACAGACAGAGTCTTACTGATCAAAGTATACAGTGAGCAAATTATAATGTGTGGAAATGTCATCACCCAGCATATTGATTTGTTTTGATGGTATTTAAATATTTGTTTCCAACACATTTCAGAATGACCAAAGATGTGCTTCATTTGTACTTTCCTAATTCTGAGACATCTGCATAGTTCATTTACAGAAATGTAAATGTTGTTGTATGCTAGAAAAAAAATAACATTGCACAGCCTTCCTCAAGCACACCCCCAGTAGCCAGCATGACTGTCACATAAATCCTTGTACTTTGAAGTCAGAGAAAGAAAAGTAAGCACCAAGCTCCCTGACAGACAGAGCCTGACATTTGACCTCTATCTTTGAATGCACAGCAATTGTGACAAGATAAGAACAAGATTTAAAGGCATGTTTACAGAAATTGAACACTGGTGGAAGGATACAGGTAATAAGGTATGGGCCCCGGAAGGGACGAACTCAAGCTGGACAGCCTAAAACACATAAAACCAGCAAATAGAATGCAAGCAAATGTGAGTTACAAACCACAAAGCCAATGGTAAGCAGTGGACGGAATGCATTTGGATGGAAGCTTTCCGAAGTCACCAAGATGTTGTTAGCAACTTCGACCTAAAAACAGACATCAACTTAGCATCTCAACTCAACCATGCTAAAACTGAGTTCCTTTTAGTCTCTCCAAGAAAATTCAATCTTTCTCTCCATGAATGGATGGAATCCTTCTCTGCACTGGATTGCAAACTGGCCTTCATAGAGAATGCTAAGTCTCTAGGCTTCGTCCTGGATAGTGGACTTACACTTCAGAGGCAAATCGCTGCTACAGCACAGAATGCCTGGATCCAACTAAGACTTCTTTGCGGCATCAGACATTTCACACCAGAACTGAGTTAAAAGCTGTATCCAGGTGTTGGTGCTCTCCAGATAGGACTATGGGGATTTTCTTCTCTTTGGCCTATCAAAAGCCCGCCTGGCTCATCAGCAGAGCAGTTCTACACACAGAGGCTCGCTTTATCTCAGACCACAGGAAATTTGACCACATCACTCCCATCGTGCTGTTCCTTCATTGGATTCCCATTGAAGCCAGAGCGCAATTCAAAACTGCTTGCGCCTCGCACAAAGCGCTACATGATTCTTCTCAATTCTACTGGACTGGAAAACTGAAATCTCTGGTGTGCGTGGTTTGCAAAACACGGAAGCCCTTCTCCTACAGCCTCCCACATTCAAGCAAGAACTCTATATGAGCCAGTCCTTCTGAGGAAGCACAACAAGGAGTTGGAACCCCCACCCTACTGCCCCTCCCAGGACCCCATGTCATGCCACCTTTAAAAAGGAACTAAACATCCGTCTTCTGGAAGGATATTTTGGCTAAAACTGTGCTTGCCCAAACTCTTACCTCCTTTGTCTAGACCCCCTCATTATTATAGTTTTGCATTGTTTCGATTATATATTTGCTCTTGCCGATTGTTCGAAAGTGTACTATTGTGAAGCACTCTAATGCCCATGGGCCATGTTCGCCATATATAAAACAGCAAAAATAAACATAGCAACAATGGCAGAACACACCAAACATTGGGTGTAAGGTAGTCAACCGTAAATTTCAAAAAAACAGTTGCGGGGTACAGATTAATTGCAACACGTGTACAGATATACTGGAAAAGACTGGAATAGTTGGAAAAATATATATATATATATATATATATATATATATATATATATATATATATATATATATATATATATATATATATATATATATATATGTATATATATACATATATATATGCCGAGCATCAACTGGCAGCAGACAAACAAGTTAACAAACCTCAATATGTCTGCGGAAGCGGTCCGTGAGAGGGAGGCGGCAGCGGATGAACTGTTTAATGAGGTACCGAGCAAAGCTACAAGCGCACAGAGTTCAAACATTGAGACGACTGATAAGCAGTGTAATGTGAAAACGCTGCTAAAATCGTTGGAAAAACAAATGAGAAATGAGATCACTAAGTGGTGGGAGCACAGATCTTTATCAAAATACAAGGAAGTGGGACGAGTACCGCGGGGGTTGCGTATCCTCTTGGCACCCAGCTACGACAATCCAAACCCTGAAATGTTAAAGGAATGGGGTGAAAGTAATTTAGCCGCATCTATGAATTTACTTTGCATCTTAATTAAATATGCTGAAATAGACCGACAGGCGCTCATGATTGACATTGATAAAATCAACGAAGAAATAAGCAAATGCGAACAAACAGAGTATATAACGAAAATGAAAAATGAAATAAAAAAACACTTAAAAAAACATGAAGAAAAGATCAAAATTCGCAAAGCACACAAATTTGCGCGCGACAAATGCGACTATGAGCAAGGACAAATATATACATTTGCGAGAAAATTTGAAATGGTAAAAAAACAGAGACTGATTGCAAAACCCACAAGAAGTATACTACAAGGAGCGCATCATATTGACAATGCAGCCACTGCGGAAACATCAAGCGTGGATACAGAGTCCCTTACCAGTGACACAGGCTCAGAAGGGGGCAATTTTGATATACCAATGGGAGAAATAAAACTCAGCCTGGGTGAAGAAGTTGATTTTTTAGCCCTAGAACGACGCCAAACATTGAGACCGAGGATTCAAAACAGGCCAATAGAAAAAGGAGGAAGATCAGGAGAAGGGCAAGGCGCAAAATACGAAAGGCCAAAACCAAAGAGAGGGCAGTGGCGCAAGAAAAATCAACAATAGAAGATAATACCATCATCAATCTTTCCTCTACTACACTCACAGAAGCAGAGAAGCAAATACTATCACTAGGCTTAAACTATTGTCCTGAGAGTAATTTTAATTATTCTAAAACGCGTGTTAATGTGTTTTGTTTTATACGCCAGATTAAACTCAAAACGTTTTTTACTATAAAAAATGGATTGGATAAAACAAAACAGACACCAGTGACATTAGAGGATAATGATGATGGATTACTGGCATCAGATATATCAACTTTGTTAACTCTACAAGCTTTGAATGATGAAACATGTAGGAATGAGCAACATACAGAGGAAATGATACCCACTCAAGAGCAAATACAAAGGAATAATATTCCCAAAAAGGAGCTGGTCTGAGTTATTTCAAACCAAAATCTACATTCTTGCCGATTATGCCAAAGGATGCCATTGATATTTATCACGAATGCATAACTGAAGAAATAAAAAAACTGAATCGCCAGGTCAAACTACAACATAAGAAAGGCAAAAATAATTACGATAAAAGAAAGTATGAGACCCTAATGAAAAAACTGAAAGAGAATAATGAAATTGTGATTACTAAATCAGACAAGGGCGGTAACATAGTGGTGTGGCCCAAGAAGGATTATACAGCAGAAGCAAAGAGACAGTTACATAATGATGAATGCTACACAAAAGCCAACATGAAGGAATATAACAGTGCAAAGGAAACCCTGAAAAAGGAGCTGTTAAAATGGATACGAGAAGGTTTAATATCAATGGAAGAATACAAGTATATGTACATTGAATATCCAGTAATACCGTATATCTATTTTATCCCCAAAGTACACAAGAAAATGACACCCATACCGGGAGACCTATCATTTCAGCCATTAACAGCATGGGAGAACATATTGCACAGTATGTGGATTTCTTTTACAGGATATTGTCAAAACCCTACCAACTTATATAAAAGAAACAGGAGATTTCCTTGCCAAATTGCAAAATATTGAATGGACAGATGATCTAATTTTGATTTCATTGGACATCGAGTCCTTATACACAAGCATTGAACATGGAACTGGTCTCACGGCTATAAAACACTTCTTGGACACAAGACCACTTAGCTGCTATAATCACAACTGTTTCTATTAGATCTCATTGCATGGTGTTTGCACAACAATTACTTTTTGTTTGACAGGGATCTGTTTAAACAATTAAGGGGCGTAGCTATGGGGGCCTGCTTCTCCCCCAGCTATGCTTGCCTTCATGTGGGCTGGTGGGAGGAGCAGGTCCTCAAAAAAGTCCACCAGTATACATACACTAGGCACGTCAGACATTGGATGAGATACATAGACGTGTTTTTGGTATGGGAGGGAGATGAGCAAAGGGCCAGGGAATTCATTGAAGCAATTAATGTGAACTCTGTCAATCTTAAGTTCACCTCACACATAAGTCGGACTAGTATAGAATTCTTAGATGTGAAAGTCTACATAAAGGATGGTAAGATAGAAACGGCTCACTTTAGAAAAGAAACTGATGGCAACACTATATTGCATGCGAGTAGTGCACACCCTAACCATCTAATAAGTAAGCCTGGGCGTAGTTCGCGAAGTAGCGCTACGCGAAGCTACGCAAAGTGCAGTTTGCACTACGCAAACTACGCGTAGCACTACGCGAACTGCGTAGTGCACTGTTCGCAATGATTGCACAGTGCCGGATGCTTGTCCGCACTGTGCAATCATTGAAAACGGCATCTTGCACAGTGCGAGCTGTCTTTTACTGCCGCTCGAGTAGATTTTTACTCGAGCGGCAGCTTTCTCAACGCGAACTGGTAGTTTGTCATCGCGAGCGGTCGCGAGCATACGTGACCACTCGCAATGAGAAACCTGACCTCCCTGCGTTGAGAATCTCGCCGGGATGTCATTTTGCTTGCTCGCGGTCGCCAACTTGACGTTGAGGACCGCGAGCAAGCAAAAAATGACCGCTGCACTACGCTACGTTATGCTACGCGTGTTTGCACTGTGCTACGTGCAATTCGCGTTGTGCGAAGTAGCGCAAACTTCGCACACTACGCGAGCGTAGCGTAGTGCTTTGCCCAGGGTTACTAATAAGAAGCATCCCTTATGGTGAGCTTCTTAGATTGAAACGTATATGT
Organism: Calotriton arnoldi; assembly: GCA_963921515.1. Classification (NCBI taxonomy): domain Eukaryota; kingdom Metazoa; phylum Chordata; class Amphibia; order Caudata; family Salamandridae; genus Calotriton; species Calotriton arnoldi. The sequence continues at coordinate 63,835 of CAWUFW010017242.1, forward strand.
AGTGTACCTATGGACTTTGAAGTTGCCAAACAAGAAATGATGACCAGGTTAAGAAAAAGAGGGTACAAAGAAAAACATTGAGGCAAGCAGAGAGTAGGGTAGAAAACAGACCGAGAGCTTCCCTGCTGCTAAGTCATGACAAGACCACAGAGGTATCTAAAAATGAGGACAATCCCCGACTTATTCTCACATATAGCAAACAGGAAAGAAAAATACGGTCAATCATTCAAAAAAACTGGCCAATAGTATTGACTGATGAAGTGTTAGGCACCAGACTTCCCTTACAGCCAAACATTACTTACAGAAAATCTTCCTCAATGAAATCTCAGTTAGTAAAAAACAGGCCAGAGCTAGGTATAGTCAATACCTGGCTTAAACCTAGAGAAGGTTTTACTAAATGCTCGTCATGTCGAGCATGTAAGTTTGGCGTTTCAACTACACATTACATAAATCCATTCAGCGCTGACAAAATCAAGATCAGAGGCAGTTACAATTGCAGAACTGAGTTTGCTGTATATGTTCTGACGTGCACCTGTGGCTTATCATATGTGGGCAGCACTAAGCTACAGGTGCATGTCAGAATATTGCAGCATCTCAGAGCCATCGTTAACAATGACACTTCATATCCGGTGGCTCTGCATTTTAAAAGCACACATAACAACAATCTAAACTGCCTCAAATACTATGTAGTGGACGCCATCCCTAAACTGAGAAGAGGAGGGAATAGGGAAAAGCTTTTGAGACAAGCAGAAACACGTATGATTCTAGAGCTAGACAGCAAAACACCAAACGGGCTGAACAAGACGGAAGACATGCATACTTTCCTGTAATTTGCCAGATCTAACAAATGAAAAATTAACCAATTATCTTCAATGAATTGTTCCCACTATGTGATATGAACCATAAATGTGCAGTAGCAATGCGAGTTAGAAAACAGATATTGATTGGGCAAAATTATTTTTTTTAAGCTGCCGGGTCCCCAATATATCATTTTATCACTGTAATTTTTTATTCAGGTGTGATTAGGGAATATTAGAGGCTTTGTAAGCACTAGCACTTTTAGTAACGTTTGGTTTTATGTAGCACCGGAGCACTATATGGGAGAATATGGCTTAAATAGAATATATAATGGCAACATACATAGAATTACTTTTAGTACCAAAACCTAGACGTAAAAGACTTTATTGAGTTTTTAAAGGTTTCGTTTTACAAAAAAGCATGTAGGCTGGTATCAAAGTTTCAGCTGTGTGTTAAGAATTAGGCAATATTAAATATATAAATGAAATTTTTTAGAAAGTTTTTAATACACAAATATCATCATGATGTGGTATTGATGATTTCTATGCATTTATGCAGTCATTGAGTATTATAATAACAAGATACACATCATGTTTATATTTTTTATTGTCACATGCCATTATCTATGTGTCAGTTTAAGTATTTATTAACAACTATTTATATTTCTATATGTTTATTTATGTATTTATATATTTATTTATATATTTATACATTGGTGTGGTATTAGATACATTTTTTATCTTTTTACACACACATATTTATTGTGCTGATTTACAAATAATAACAAAACTGAATACTGATCTAACCTGCAATAGCAGTCTGCTATCCATAATTGTAAAGTGGTATAGTGATGTATATTAAGTAGTATTTTTTCTATGTTGTTGACCATGTGACACCTGGGTGGAGCATAGTAATTTAAAAAAGAGAATGGCGGACAGCGCTCCGTTAGTGAACAAGGGCACTGTGTTGCTCGAAACGCGTCTGACGGAGGTGTGTGAAGAATAAAATCTTGCCAAATCTGCTAAAGGAGTCTGTTTCCTCTGTATTTCGCCGGCTGGAGGTTGGAGAGGTGCTGTGTTTACTATATATATATATATATATATATATATATATATATATATATATATATATATATATATACTCTGGACACTCAGGTGGGTCAGAGGTTAGCACAACACATCACTCTTTCTTCCAAACCTACGTAACAGCCTGGTACCAACCCCACACTTCACCCGACAACTACTCATTAGAAGAAGTGGAACTCATCAACAACTCTTAACTACACTACAGCACCACTGAGGGTGCCAAAATATCAAACCTCCTATCTGCGACCGTGAGAGTCGTAGAGCCCTGCAGCCAGACTGGCATTGGCCTAGAAGCTCTGAGGTCCCACCTTCCCACAAAGTGGAACCACAACACCAGTTTCTGGCCCAATCCTGAACCAGTTTTAAAACCCTGAGCCTCACAAGGGAACATATCCTTAAAAAATGCTTCAAAATATAACTCCAGCTGCGCGCTGAAATCATTCTTCAAAAACCCGCCCCACAGCCCTCAACTCACTGCAGCCCATTAACGCACACGGCAGTAGCACTGCCTTTGGGGGGACACTCAACCTCCCCTCCTCTGAATCCCACCTGCACACACTCCCCCAACCAGAAAGCGCCTTGAGGCAATTTGTTCAGTACAGGTAGGCAACCTAGGTCCTTACATCCATTAACTAGAAGCTCACCTTCTCTTTGTTGAGCAACATTAGAATTCTAAGGCGGTGATCCCGAGGGAGAGTAGGGTTGGGGGGAAAACCTCACGGGCCGTTAAGGCTAGAGCTGTCAGGCCAGCAAGTAGGAACCGGCTTCCCACCTGTCAGAAATCCCTGTGTCCCTATGTCAGCCAGTCCGCCTCTACAGAGAGAGAAGCTGCAGGCAGCGCTACACACCTGGCCAGTGATTCATTTGTAAAAAATAGTGCCAGTGCGCAAAGCTCTGCTCCGGAGGGGCTAATAAAAATCGGTGCGCCAAATGCCAAGTGTAGAATTTAATTTGTGCCTCTTTAACCCACTACCCTTTTATCCCTCCTTGCCGGTCCCTGCTTCCCCCTTAGTGCCCATTTTCCATCTTTTTCTTTATCCCTTATTTCCCGTGTGTATGTCTGTCTCTCCTTCTCGCGGTGAATAGCTGATGGAAAAATAAGTGCCGGTGACTCCCACTAGCAACCACTGACTCAAATTAGGCACCTCAAACCCACCAACTGCCCACCAGAGCCCCACCCTCTCCAGCCATCCCGCATCAGTAGGACTCGCTCCATGGTCACTGGCCCTCGATTGCACTGACCTCCATCTCCTCTTCGGTTCCTGTCCGGTCCAGTCTCCGCAGCTCACTTCTGCTTTGATGCTTTTTTCATTAGCTGAGGTGCAGCTGATTGCCTCCGCCTGGGGTTGCCCGGTTACCACAGGTAACCCTGGTTTCACCATCCTCGTGCTCCAAAATACCCTCCTGGCAGTGCAAGCGCAGCCAGTTGTAAACAACGCAAACACTTTGCCAATCACTTCCTGGGCCACGCTGGTGGGCAACGTCCAGCCGCTATGTACTAATCTGACTGACTCTGACCCAGCTGTGGCAACATTTCAGTGGCGAGACAAATCCATAAGCACCCGAGAGCAGCAAAACTCCCATTCCACTTCAGAGCAGCAGAGGGATAAAAAGAAGAACCCCCTCCAGCAAACACGCTGTTACTTCAGTGATACTGCAAACTTGCTACAAAGTGTTTCATACCAAACAATATCGGCATATAGATCAAATAAAAACAAGCATTTGCAATGCAATAGGACTCGCATTTACGCAAGACCTATTGCATTGCAAACGGGAGTGCGGGTGGGCGGCCGGGGGGCACGGACAGTGGGATTGAGGGCGGGGAGGGGCAGGGGTGTGAGAAGGCACAGACAACAGGAGTGCAGGGAGGGGGAAGAAGGCACGGTATCCGGAGCGCGGGCGGGAGGGTGGCAAGAAGGCAAGGACAACGGGAGTGTGACCAGGGGAGGGGGAAAAGTAGTGCTCCAAATAACTGGTACAGTACAGTGTAACACTCGAAGTAAAGGGGCCAATAGCCATGGGAGGTTACAAATGACGACATGGCCATAATAAGGCGGGACTAACAAGCCTCATAATCAATCAGAAGACAGAATTTACGAAGGACAAAGACAGAAGCCAATGAAAAATATGGGTCGGAGAGTGAGGGCAGCTTGTATCCCCATACTCTACTACTGCATGTCTCGCAGAGCGAGCAGCCCATGCGCGCTGCCGCTAAAGCTCGACCTAAAAATGGGATAATAATTATGCAATTAACAGACAAACCTGTGAGTATTCCCCTCTCATACTTTAGCTCTTCCCTGCATTTGGTAGACAATAAATTCTTGCTACTCTGCAGAGCCTAATATACAGTCATCTGCACCTTTACTAGTTGCTTAGGGGCCTATTTACGGGGTGGTTTGTGTCACTCTTGCACCACGCAAGAGCGACGCATATCATAAGTCAGATTTAGGAAGCCATGCAAGGCTATTTTGCGTGGCCATGAGTGGCTCCATAAACCTGGAGTAAGGTAACGCAGGGCAAATCGATGTGCGTCTCACTTTGCCCTGGGAAAGTATTGGGATTGTGTGAGTGTTCCCACGGAACTCCCATAGGTTCTGACACATTCAAGATTTACCTGAACTGGTAAACCTGGGAATGCACCAAAAATATATGACGAGGAGAAATATCTTTTTTTTCCTTGTTACTTCCTCTTTCTATGTGTGCTGCCAGATAGTGGAATATGCCTCTCAGGATTGTTTTTGTGCAGAAAGGTGCCCTTTCCTGCACAAAAACAATCCTGCATGCAATGCAGGCACCCTTGCACCATAGTGCAAGGGTGCCTGTGTTGGCGCTAGGCTGCTGCAAGGATGCCAGCACAGAGCAAAAGGCAGGAATGCACAGTATTGCCTTAAATACAGCATATTCCTGCCCTTACTATGTCACGCAGTGCAGCGCAGCAAGGTGACATGCTGCGCTGCATGACTTTTTCAAAAATAGGTCCCTTAGTTCCTGTCTCTTTTTCCTACCCTCCCTACCTAATCAATAATTTCCTAATGCTTTACTCTTAAACTCAGGCTAAGTCCCTACAATTTTCCAAGAAAAACGCCAACTGACCTTACTAGAGGTATCTCAACCTTTCTCTGCATGATTTGTATTGCATTCATCTCTCCTCACATTATGTTTGATACAACATTGAACTATGATAGTTAGACTCCCTCAGGTTACTTAGGGGCTGATTGCGATGGCGGGCGAACTTGGTCCTTCCGCCACCGTAGCTGTGATTGGGACCGCCCGCCAGACATGCGGCGGTCGCACCACTGCAATTAGGATGCGCCCGCCATACTGGCGGGCGCATCCTGGGCTTTCAACTTTGCAGGCGGTGCTGCTGGCTGCAGCACCGTCCGCAATGTTGAAAGTGCTTGCACCGCATTTCCCTGCACTCTGTGGCAGGCACCACGCAGTGCCTGCCACTTGGTGCATGGAAATTCAGGGGGGTACCATGGGTACCCCCCCAGTGCAGCGACACTCCCCCCACACACAAGGGGGGCCCGCAACAGACCCCCAAACCCAATCCCCGCTAGGCTGCTGCAAGGACGCCAGCACAGAGCAAAAGGCAGGAATGCACAGTATTGCCTTAAATACAGCATATTCCTGCCCTTACTATGTCACGCAGTGCAGCGCAGCAAGGTGACATGCTGCGCTGCATGACTTTTTCAAAAATAGGTCCCTTAGTTCCTGTCTTTTTTTCCTACCCTCCCTACCTAATAAATAATTTCCTAATGCTTTCCTCTTAAACTCAGGATAAGTCCCTACACTTTTCCAAGAAAAACGCCAACTGACCTTACTAGAGGTACCTCAACCTCTTTCTGCATGATTTGTATTGCATTCATCTCTCCTCACATTATGTTTGATACAACATTGAACTATGATAGTTAGACTCCCTCTGGTTACTTAGGGGCTGATTGCGATGGCGGGCGTAGCTGTGATTGGGACCGCCCGCCAGACATGCGGCGGTCCCACCACTGCAATTAGGATGCGCCCGCCATACTGGTGGGCGCATCCTGGGCTTTCAACTTTGCAGGCGGTGCTGCTGGCTGCAGCACCGTCCGCAATGTTGAAAGTGCTTGCACCACATTTCCCTGCACTCTGTGGCAGGCACCACGCAGTGCCTGCCACTTGGTGCATGGAAATTCAGGGGGGTACCATGGGTACCCCCCAGTGCAGCGACACTCCCCCCACACACAAGGGGGGCCCGCAACAGACCCCCAAACCTAATCCCCGCTAGCCTTTCCATGGCGGCATCGCCGCCATGGAAAGACGCCTGGCCACACACATCCTAATATGGAGGACGGTGCCTGCTAGGCACCGCCACCATATTAGTGGCCCTGCTCCACCCGCCAGGCAATCGGTGCGATTGCCACCGGCGGAAAAGTGGCAGACGAACTTTGCGTCCGCTGCGATACCCACTGCCATCCTAATATGGCGGTGGGTAATTCTCAATATGATGGCGGAACGATCGCCACCGCCTGCCCGGCGGTGGCGATCGTTCCGCCATCGTAATGAGCCCCTTAGTCCTGATTTTATTCTCCTCTCTTCAAACTTTTCAACCTTTTCATTGTAGTGAGGTCTATCTCTGTGGGCAGTACATAAGACACACAAAAGGTGATAGGAGAAATGCCTGCAATAAGGCTAACCACTGGCAATCGCTCAGGCTAGCATTCCAACCTATCGTTCTTTTGCCCACCATGCCACCTCAGTTTAAGACTAGCCCTAGGCTAATCAGGCTTGATCTTGCTCCAATGGGAACAATCAAGTCTAAACTGCTAACAACAATTGACTCACAACTCAAGCAACCCAAAACGGATTTTGCCCTGATTGGGCTCCTCAGTTGGATGTAGCTTGGTTCTAAAGGTACAGTGAGCACGGGTCCCACATCTGGGCATACCCTTGCCACTTGGGGCGGTACATAAAACACACATAACATGATAGAGGAATGCCTACAATATGTCTAACCACTCACAATCATCCGGGGTAGCATGCCAACCCATTGTTCTTTTGCCCACCATGCCACCTGAGTTTGGGCCCAGGCATATGCAAACCAGTCTTGACCTTGCTCTAATAGGAACAGTCCAGCCCGAATTACCAAGCCTAAAGGCGGGGCTATACAAAACTCACTTAGCTCAAAGAATTTCTTTAAGAAAACGGTTCTGCATTTCATGCAAAGCCACTAAGCACAAGACAAAGTTAAACTTTGCCATTTGAGAACCTTTCAAAGTTCTTAGGTGTGTTTTATTGTTGATCATCTATTCTTTCACACACAAGATGAGGCTATGCTGTCAATGGAGTTCCCTAATGTCAGTCTTACAGTTACCCATAGCACAGTTAGTGATTCAACCGTGGTGATTAATTGAATGTTAGTAACACAAGCTATTGCAGAGTTAGTACTTGATATGATGTCCTATTCCGTGACGAAATCCCTGATTTTACCCTACACCTACAAATATTATCCCAGAATAGTCTACTAGTGGGAGTCTTGAATCTGTCGGTGTATAGACCCAACACACAAACAGCAAGGGAGTTACTGCAAAACATGCAGGATGTGGCTCCATCAAAAAGTAAATACACCAGTACATGTATCTGGGCAACAGCTTGTGCTTTCACTCAACACATCACTGTAGACGCAAATATGGTGCAACCGTGCAATCCTCCTAACTTTCCATAGGATTGCCTACAACCCCGCAATAAACCCAAACAAATGTAATTCTATTCAGAGATTTGAACAAAATAGGCTCTTTTGAATTTGCCAAAATGCATAATTTAATCACATCGAAAACCGCACGATCTTTTGGATACAGAATGCCTGATAGAACATCTTTACAACTTCATAGAAAAGATACTGACTTCTTTCAGGATGAAAATAATAAAAAGCCTAGTTAGGGTAATACCATAGCATTACGGTTAATTATTAGACTTGAAAAAGTGACCTTGGAAAAGCAATGACTCAAATGTTTGTTAAAATCTGATAGGATAGAATGCAATATTCATAGAAGGAGATACTACAGCACTGGAATGACAAAAGTAATCTAAGTTAAATATAAAAGAAAGTAGGAGCACTTAAGAAAAAATATCTTGAATTCATTCCATTCAAATTGCATCAAAGCAACCCCAGTAGAATCTAGTAGCAAATAGGGGTCTTGTACTATTAGTTTTAATTGAAAATATTGGCACCTACAAATGTGCCTTTTATTTGAAAAGCATCTTACCATTGAATTTTATGACTCGTAAGCACTATCTCCACACTTCACAAAATGAAGTATGCATCAAGTTACTCTGTCCTCTTTTTCAGTTTGACCTGCTGGGGAATTTAATTCAACACTTCCTGTATGTTAATTGTCACCTACAATTCATGTTTTCTCAATTATATTAATCACACCATATCTTAATTAGGTCAGGATTTTTTCACCTAAATTTCAAAGCATCAGAACCACAAATTGGAATAGCTGTTACAAGGTGCTGACTCTCATCATATGTATTGCTCTTTTTCAGGCACTTTTGCAGGAAAAAGTAAATATATTTTTAAAACATTTCCAACCTGAGTTTTGAGTTATTGTCTTTCTACATGGAGCAGAGGTCATGATATGAACATTTTTGGACATTTTGTTTAGCATTAAGATGTAGTGGTCCGCAAGAGAAGTGGGTTGAAGGAAGATGAACTTTGTTCTTTATATTTTTTATTAATTGAACAAATATTTTGCTAACAGTCAGTCTAATGTGACTTGGTTATTTGTGATCCCTGTCTCTCTAGGGGCCAGATGTACATATAATGCATTTTGTAAAGGCGATGGGGTAAGCAGTCCAGTACGTCTGCGATTGCTTTTAAATCAATCTGTCATTTTCTTAAAGCTTAAAGGAGAATGGGATGTGGTTAAAGAAAAAATGAAATTAAAAGTTTCATAAACTTGTTTTAGGCACAAGCATTGGTCCCTTTTGACCATTGCCTACTCCTAAAAATGTGTTGTTTAATATTCAAAAAGAAGGGGTCCCTTACCACCTCCTATGAGATGTCAGTGAAATATTAATGTTTGCAACTAGATTTTGGTTGGAAAAAAATAAAACCTACCATAAGGAATTAGTATTTGGAAGGGATGCCTTAAAATGGCCATTCAAAATACCAAATTAGTATGGTTTCCTAAATCCATTTAATAGTTCAGAAAAGCTGTTCTGAATGAGTAAATGCGATTGGTACATTTGAAAATGCGTTCTAGCTAGGATTGGGTGCAAGAACTTCTCCAATCACTAGCTAGTGTACAAGAGAAAACTGCCACGTCCACCTCTTCAGAAAATTCCTGGACCTGTGAAGACTCCACCTGAAGAAAAAGACCCTGCCCAAAAAAGAAACTCCTGACTCCTGCTGGAAGAACAAGACTCAAGGACTCTTGACTCCTACTGGCAGCCAGTGCCTGGAACCATCCTCCAAGATTGTGTTTGGCATCCTGTTTGCATGCCTCAGGGACATAAAAAGGGCATAAATTGCCCATCTGACCACAGAGGAACTTTTTTCCACTTCTGAAGGAAAAAGTGCTGAGGCTTGCCCAGGAACCTCACAACCTGGTGTGGAAGAAAACCATGTTTCTCCCAAACTAAACATTTTGCCGCACTGAAGATATGTTTAGGGCGACTTCACAGTTAAGACACCCAGACCCCACAGAACCATTTACTGGCCCAAGCTTGAAGGTAAAACCTTGTACCAGGGTAAGGCTGCAACTTTATCTGACTGATGAAGCACCCTTGCTGGCTACGAAGTCTGTTTTCCCTCACTCTGACATTTTGGTGCCAAAGTCAACAGCTTTGCTGGGAGTTCTATGATGGTGTATCTGACTTCAAGGAGCCCTCACTGGCCACAGCCTTGCACCTCGCCCCCTGAAAGAATTTTTACTATCTCAGAGACTAATGGGCTTATTAGGAGTTTCACAGACAGGGTACTCCTTCACAAATGTGGCAGAGCACCCAACTGTCAAACTGATGGACCTCCCACGCTATTTAGAGTAGGGCTGACTGTCATGTTTCCATGGGTGATGTCCCCACAGTTTCCTTGGGTGTAAACCTTGGACCAATAACCCAACAGAGTTCAGGTTGTCAGTCTAAGTACCTGAGGTAATCTGTTTTATTTAGAGTGGATAGTCTGGCGTACTTTATATTTCATTTTGGAGACTACCAGGAAAAATCTTGCAGTCTCAAATAGAAAAAAATAAGGATAGCCCCGAATCTTTGGAGAAAGTACCCAAGGAGTCAGGACCATTAGTCATTTTATTTATCAAACACAAACACGTGCTTTGAAAGTATGTAAGAGAATAATACAGGAGTTCCGCTTCTTGTACTCTAAAATGCCACAAAGGACCAACTGGGGAGTACTGGTTGTGCCAGACTGGACCAAAATCACAAGTTGAGGACAACGCAATGCACTGCGGCCAGCTACAGGAACCCAGTTAGGCCCACTGAACAGAGTACCTTAAATCCTGGTTGCCGAGCGTTGCATGGATGTGCGTCAAAGATGTGGCATGCAGCCAAAGCAATGCTTTGGTTCCGAGATGCTGGCGAGGCTGTGGTGCGAGGTCCTGTAGCATCATCATCGAGGATCCTATCAACAGGGGTTGAGAAGCAAAGTCAGAGATGTGACACGCAGCTGGTGATGCTTCGGTTCTGAGGAACTGCAAGGGTGCCATGCATAGGCTGGCGTCTTCGAGGGTGCCGTCGGTGAGAGAATCGAAAACCTTGGCTGTGGATGTGCCATGCCGTTGGGGCGATGCGTCGGTTCCAAGGACTGCGGGGGCGATGCGAGTCATTGTGATGGGTCCAATCCATGTAGCAGTGGTAATGCGTCAGTTCTGCTTGGGGATTTGCCGCTCAGCCAAAGAGATGCATCGGTTCTGCTCAGGGATGCATTACTCAGCAGAGAAGATGTGTCGGTTCCACTGGCAAGCACATTAGGCCTACTTCCAAGGGTCCAGGATTGGGGTGACATCACTTGGCATGGTAGCCTCACAGATGGCAGAGTCCAGGTGCAGATGCAAGGTTGTTGAAGGCCTGTTATGTCCCTGAGGTTTCAGATCAGGAGGCCAGCCAACTAACCCTTGGAGTCACTCTGGGTTCTGGGTTAAAGAGATGCAGGTCCAGCCCATCTCACCAAGAGAAGTCGTCAGCAGGCAGTAGGGCAACACATCAGGGTAGCAATTCCTTCAGAGCAGCAGTCCAGTAGACCTGAATCCTGGCAGTCTATCCACAGGTTCATAAATCTACTGAAGTGGTGGTGCCTGAGGTCCTTCTTTTATACACAGTTGTGCCTTTGAAATCGGAAAAAGTTTCTAGAGGCATGCCTTTGCAGTGTACAGATGCCCAGCCTTCCCTGCTCTGGCTCCAGACTAACTACATAGGATATGCAGCTGTTTGTGTGGTGAAATGACACCGCCTATTCATGTGTAAGTGAGACTGGGCCCAGCTCCTCCCTATTGTCCTGTCAATGAGGGTTTGTCTAGTTAGACCTGAGCTCCCATTGTGTGTGGCTGTCTAGGAGGAATACACAAAGCCCAACTGCCAACTTCACACAGTCATGTATCTAGAGACAAGTTGCAGGCACCAAAAAGCTAAGGAAAGAAAATGCCAGCTTTTTAAAAGTGGCATTTTCAGAATTGCAGTTTAAAATCCGATTTTACCATAAGTTAGATTTTAGAGACACCAAACTTGAAGGGGTTATCTCTTCCCCTTTGTAAATTACACTTATACATGTAATGAGGCAACTCCAATGTTATCCTATAAGAGAGATAGGCCTTGCAGTAGTGAAAAACAAATTTAAGAGTTTTTCACTACCAAGACATGTAAAACTTAAAAGTACATAACCATCTTTTTAAATACACTTCACCCTGCTCTTGGGCTGTCTAAGGCGTACCATAGAGGTGACTTATTTGTATTAAAAAGAAAGGTTTGGTCCTGGCAAAAGGTTTATTTTTCCAGGTCAACATGGCAGGTTAAAACTACACTTGCAGTCTCTGCAATGGCGGGCCTGGGATGTGTTTAAAGAGCTACTTAAGTGGGGGCGTGGCCTGCGGAGCTGCGAAATGGCCGCTCTCTGAGTGTGCTCCACCGGCCGGGCAGTAATCCTTTAATAATCCGCTTATAACGAGAGCTCCCTTGGTGCCGAAATGAGCTGCCAGAGACTGCCGGCGCAATACTGAAAACGACACTGGTGCCCGGTTCCCGGTGCGGGGCTCAGGAGAGGAGCGGTGCAGGAGACAGGCTGTGAGCGGGGAGTGTGCGTCCATCGCGCTTCTTCTGGGCGGGCGGCGCCAAAATCGAGCCCGAGGCTGTGGCGGGGCGGAAGGCCCTGGCGACCACGAGTCTGTGAGGACAGCGGCGGCTAGCTCGGCTCTGGGGAAGTGCCCCATGTAAAGCATTGCTGTCCCCACTGCGGCGCAACACTATAAAACTGGAGGTGAGGAGCTGTGGGGGTGAAACAGAGCCGCGAGGACACCCGGTGCTCCGGAGGTAGATCGGCCTCGCACTAGGGGGCTGTGCCGCTGCTGTGATCTCTGGGCCTTTGAATACGCCTACATTGCCCACGGAGTCGTGAGTTCCCCGCGCTGTTTTGGGGGCCGCTGTATGGCCGTGAGAGCCCAAGCTCCCTCATCTGGACTGTTTGCGCTGGGTCCCGGGTGGCAGCCATTTTAACGGCTGGATTGGGTGCTGCGGAGGGCGCCGAACCTAACCCTGCTCCATACCGCGCACCAGAGTGGAGGCTACCCGGCTGGGTGTCCACTGTACGTGCACCCCAATTCCTCTGTCTGGGCCATTCCGGCTTTGACCAGAGTGACGGCCATCTTGGGAGGTGTGTCCGGGACTACGAAACGCTGGACTTACCTCTGCTGCATACCCCACTGAAGCGAGGAGGCGGCCTGGATCGAGGTCCCGGGTGTCTCCATAGGGGGGTGCGTATAAAGAGTGAGCGGCGCGGCTGACCTGCTGGGAAGTCCTGGCACCTTGCTGGGTCGGAGGGGGCCCTGCAGTGTTCGTCATAGGCTACAGCGGCTGGAGGTCAAAAGGGGGAACAAGTGACACAACCCACGTATAACACTGCTACCTGCTCGCTGTGTGAGGCCCCCACTGAACTGTACTGGTGTGGTGGGTGTGAGGCGGAGTCCCCAGCTAGTCCATTGCACTGTTTGAGCAAGCACCAGAGGGAGTGTGAGTCTGTACGTGGAACGCAAATACCACTTCACCCTGCCACGATGGGAAAGCAAGACGCCAAACAACCTAAGCTAAGGTTTGATAACCGAAGGGCAACGAGGCTCACGGAATCAGAATCGGACCCAGCTGTGGACAGACCAGCAGAGCCACAAATAGATGACCGTGGGGAGGATCTACGTACCCTGATGCTCGAAATGAGGTCCAGTTTGCGTAACATTGACACTAAGTTAGACACACTCACGACCCAGTTAGATACGGTCAAGTCGCAGGTGGGCGCACATGAAACCAGACTCGACAACCTGGAAAACAAAGCCTCCGACTTCCACGATTTCCAGGTGGAAATGAAAGAACAGTTACTGCAGATGGACAAGGTGCTGGGGATCATCCGAGCGAAGAATGAAGATTTGGAGGCGAGATCGCGCCGCAACAACCTGCGCATCACGGGCATTCCAGAGACCACGGCCATTAATAAGATGGAAACATACATCGCAGACCTACTGCGGGAACTTTTCGGTGACCATCTTTCAGCGGTGTTTACAGTCGAGAGAGCGCACAGATCTCTGGGCCCCAGGCCACCGGTGGGCGCCACACCCAGGCCGATCCTTGCCCGGATACTCAACTACCAGGACAGGGATTTGATCCTACGACTTGCTCGCGAGAAAGGGAAGATCACACACAAGGGCAACCAGATCTCCTTTTATCCGGACTTTACACCGGCGGTGCAGGCGGCGCGGCGGGAATTTTTGCCAGCCAAACGCCTTCTGCTGCAGGCCCAGGTCCCGTACTCGCTGCTCTACCCTGCTAAACTTAAGGTCTCACATGATGGTGAAGCCCATTTCTTTACCGACGCAAAATCAGCCTTAAAATATGCAAAGCACATTGGCAGCGCTCGTTCAAAGCAGAACATTACGGCACCTGCGGATAAAGAGGGTCGGCTGAGTGACAATGATTAATGTTGGATCTAGTCGTGGGTAATATTTGTTAGTGGGCCACTGTCTGCTGCTGCCAGGGGCGAGGTGCCGATGGGGCGGGCACAGTTGAACACGATGTCTCATGTTGGAATGTTCACTTATGTTTCATGCCACGGCTGCTATTTGGCGTAACACAATCTGTGTCCCACAGTGGGTTATATGCTGATCTGTGCTGCGAGGGGGTGGGGACACCAGAGCGGCCCTGTTGGAAATGGATGGCGTATAGTGCGCCGGTAAGTCCGAGGGCACGGGTGATGGGGGATCAGTTACGTCAGATTGCAGCGCACCTTAGGTTGAGCTCTCTGCAGTTTCCCGGCCACCCTGTTTAGTCAGGGGTGTATGCCTGCGGTTCTGCGCCCCCATGGGAGGTCTCCTTATTACTAAGAGTTTGATGTTGCGGGGGTATACACAACCTGATTGGGAGGTTGGAGTGGGTGGTGGGATGGGGGGGGTTGTTTGTATGTTTTTAGCCAGTACTGCTATGTGTCACCTTGCAACACGATGTGCACTTTTCGGGTCTTTGAGCGGTTTCGGGTATCTTACCGCTCTCTTGGGATTCACATATGATGTTCGCACGCTGCCATCCTAAATTGCCTCACTTGGAACATTAGGGGCCTGAATGACTGTAGGAAAACTCGACTTGTACATGCCTACCTTTCACGTCACAATATTGATATATGTTTATTGCAAGAAACCCACCTCAATGTTGACCCTTCACCACGGCTCAAACACAACAGATGGGGTCACGTATATTCCTCCATATACTCTAGTTACGCCCGGGGCGTGGCGGTGCTGATCAGGAGGGGGCTGGAGTGGAGGGAGGGCACTGTACATAGAGACCCGGATGGCAGATCTCTCATTGTTCTGGGCTCGTTGGGAGGGATCCTGATTGCGATAGTTGCGCTGTATGGCCCCAATGTTGATTCCCCTGAGTTCTTCCGGGACATATGGGCTAGAGTAAAGGCTACAGACTGTAGCACTATCCTATGGGGAGGTGACTTTAATGCCATCTTAAATGATGGGTTGGATTGGTGGGGGGCTGCCCGTACTCTGCACCCTTCGGCGAGCACCGCCCTTAACGCTATACTTGAGGATAGGTCCCTGATCGACGTCTGGCGCCATAGACACCCTGACCTCCAGGAAGGAACTTGCATATCAGACCATCATAGTGCCTGGTCCCGATTGGATTACTGGCTGGTGTCGCGGGACGTGGCCACGTGGACTACTGAAATAGCTCACCTGCCGAGATCCTTGTCGGACCACGCCCTATGTCTGCTAAAACTGACACTGCCAGATGCACTCCCACGCATGTTTTCATGGCGGCTCCCACCGCATGCCTTGTTAGATGACGCTTTCAAAGAAGAAATTAGGAAGGGATATTACTGATTACTTGACACGTAACACAGGCTCGGTGGACACTGAGGCCACGCTATGGGAGGCCTTCAAAGTGGTTATCCGGGGCCAATGTATAGCCCGCCAAGCTGGGGTACTAAAAGCCATACGGGGCTCTCTGGCATCACTGGAATCTCAACTAAAAGGGCTAGAGACACTGATCTACTCCTCTAACGATACAACTGTACTGGCTGATATTAAAGCTAAATTAATTGAATATGAGGAGGAAGCACGACGGGAGATTAAATTCCTGGGGAAGTATGCCGAGGCTAGGCGATATGGAGAGGGGGACAGACCGGGTAGGACGCTGGCTGGTATGATTCGTGCCCCACGCTCCACTACGTACATTCCTGAGTTAAAGGCCGCAGGGGGGGAATGGTCAGAGGACAGCAAGACATCCTCACTGAATTCTCTCGGTTTAATACCAACCTCTACACAGCCACCCAACACACTTGCCCGGAGGGAATGCAGACTTGCCTTGATTCTCTCGAACTGGTTTGGTTCAATAAAAACTACAGAGATTACATGGATCTACCAATCACGGTGGAAGATGTCGCACAGGTAATACGCAGTCTGCCCTTGGATAAAGCCCCAGGGTCAGATGGCCTAGCTACGGCTTTTTACAAAGCGTATGTGGAGGAATTGGCACCAAGACTCTTGGCACTATACGATGAGGCCTGCAACTCTGCCATTTTGCCTCCAACGATGAGAGAGGCTGTCATCATCACCCTGTTAAAGCCAGGTAAATCCAAAACGGAGCTGGACTCCTATCGACCTCTGTCACTGATTAATGTAGACGTAAAAATCCTGTCCAAATTGATAGCCAATAAACTACAGCCCTTGCTGCCCCTCATCGCGCGTCCGGACCAGTCAGGTTTTATTCCAGGTAGAGCCACCTCTCACAACCTCAGGACGATCTTCTCGGTGCTGCATTACCTGCACCCCGATGTACAAGCTGTGGCGGTTTTCCTAGATGCCACTAAGGCATTTGACACGCTCGAATGGCCGTATTTATTCATGATTCTATCCCGGATGGGATTCAGCCCTCTGTTTCTGAGCCTCATAAAATTACTATATACTCAGCCAACAGCCCGTATCAAAGTGAATGGCCTCTTGTCGGAGCCTTTCCCTATCTCACGTGGGACGAGGCAGGGGTGTCCCCTGTCGCCATTGCTATTCGCAATTGCAATGGAACCACTGGCCGCCCGCATTAGACAACACCACACGGCCAGGGGCATTGGGTTCAGCACCAGGAGCCTCATAATTTCATTATACGCTGATGATGTCACCTTATATATCACTAACCCCAGGGAAAATTTAGACCCCATCCTGCGGGAATTCATTAGATTCGGGGGCCTGTCTGGGGTCTCCATAAATTGGGCTAAATCGGTCATCTTTCCGCTCACAAATAATACAATACCGGTGGCTTCCGAATTCCCTTTGAGGTGGGAGGCGACGGCGGTCAAGTATTTAGGTATCTGGATTAGCCGGGACATGCAGGATATCTGGTCTTTAAATTATGGGAAGGCAGTGACCTGGTTGGAGGAAAAGGTGGGACTTTGGAATAACCCTGGGCATAATACTTTGCTACGCTCACGAAGCATGCAAAGTTTGTGCTACTACGCACTACGCAAATTGCACGTAGCAGAGTGAATAACTGTACTAATAAACGTAGCGTAGCAGGAGTATAATAAACTCCTTCAAATGCTTTGATAAAGCAATTTTTTATGCTAAAAAGCATATAACCAATTCACAAAAATGAATGTTGACAATAAAATATCAAGCAATGAGAGAGGTGATGATTTTGGAGTCCCCCTAACCTAGGGGGAGGACCAAGCAGATGCCTTGAACACAAAAAGCATATCATGTGAACGATTCAATGGTGGTCCCTTCCTCCTAGGACCACCCCAAGCACAGTTATGGGCAAAAATACAATCCCAACCAAAGGCCCTGCAAAGCATTATGGGACGAGATTAGCAGTGGGCAGTGAATATTATAGTGTCCAATATCAAAATAATTCTACAAAGAGCTGCAGTTCAACTAGTCGTCACTGGGTGTCGTCCCTCAAGAGTGAAATGCAAAAGTATTGAAAACCTTTCATGAAGCTTTTGCATTTGACTCGTGAGGGACGACACCCAGTGACGACTAGTTGAACTGCAGCTCTTGTAGAATTATTTTGATATTGGACACTATAATATTCACTGCCCACTGCTAATCTCGTCCCATAATGCTTTGCAGGGCCTTTGGTTGGGATTGTATTTTGCCCATAACTGTGCTTGAGGTGGTCCTAAGAGATGGGACCACCACCTAATCATTCAATAAGATGTGCTTTTTGTTTTCAAGACATCTGCTTGGTTCTCTCCCTAAGTTAGCGAGGATACCAAAATCATCACCTCTCTCACTGCTTTTGTTTTCACTTTAGTGAAATGACTATATGCAATTTTAGCATATAAAGACAGAGATATTTATTTTATCTTAACTTGCACTGTACAAGTTTGCTTTTGGTAATTATTGTACAGTGCAGTGAGTCAAGCACACAGCTAGCACTACGCCCAGGCTTAATAATAATAACAAACTCCTTCAAATGCTTTGATAAAGCAATTTTTTATGCTAAAAAGCATATAACCAATTCACAAAAATGAATTTTGACAATAAAATATCAAGCAATGAGAGAGGTGATGATTTTGGAGTCCCCCTAACCTAGGGGAGGACCAAGCAGATGCCTTGAACACAAAAAGCATATCATGTGAACGATTCAATGGTGGTCCCTTCCTCCTAGGACCACCCCAAGCACAGTTATGGGCAAAAATACAATCCCAACCAAAGGCCCTGCAAAGCATTATGGGACGAGATTAGCAGTGGGCAGTGAATATTATAGTGTCCAATATCAAAATAATTCTACAAAGAGTTGCAGTTCAACTAGTCGTCACTGGGTGTCGTCCCTCACGAGTCAAATGCAAAAGCTTCATGAAAGGTTTTCAATACTTTTGCATTTCACTCTTGAGGGACGACACCCAGTGACGACTAGTTGAACTGCAGCTCTTTGTAGAATTATTTTGATATTGGACACTATAATATTCACTGCCCACTGCTAATCTCGTCCATAATGCTTTGCAGGCCTTTGGTTGGGATTGTATTTTTGCCCATAACTGTGCTTGAGGTGGTCCTAGGAGGAATCGTTCAATAAGATGTGCTTTTTGTTTTCAAGACATCTGCTTGGTTGTTGGTTCTCTCCCTAAGTTAGTGAGGATACCAAAATCATCACTCTCTCACTGCTTGTTAACTTTGTTTTCACTTTAGTGAAATGACTATATGCATTTTTAGCATATAAAGACAGAGATATTTATTTTATCTTAACTTGCACTGTACAAGTTTGCTTTTGGTAATTATTGTACAGTGCAGTCAAGCACACAGCTACGCACTACGCAATTTGCATAGCTACGTGTAGTTGAAGCTGTACTTCACGTAGCTACGTGAAGTGCTACTACGCAAACTACGCCCGGGCTTACTTTGGAAGACTCTCCCGCTATCACTGGCAGGGAAAATAGCCTTGGCAAAAATGGTCATTCTGCCAAAATTTCTGTATCTGTTCGCTAATGTTCCGATCCCGCTAACACATTCTTTTTTTAAAAGGGTCAGAGCATCCTTGATCTCACTGGCTTGGGCAGGTGGTCAGGCTAGAGTGTCTTGGGAGCTACTAATGCTCCCGCTGGCACAAGGTGGGATGGGGGCCCCCGACATGCAGCTTTACGCGCTGTGTGCTCAAGCGCTTTTTTTGCACTACTGGACGTACCCTACGCCCTTTCAGCCACATGTCGCAGTAGAAATTGATGTTGTGGTGCCTGTCCCTCTACCAGTAGCGCTGTACACGCCTTATCACCGACCTAGAGAGGGCATAGACACTTCAGAAACTCTCAGCTGGGCGTGGGATGGGTTACGCAGAAGGGCGGGGATGCCAGTGCTGTACGCCCCTTCAATACCACTAGCACACAACCCAATGGTGCCTGCTCTGAGTGATGGGGTCAGCAAAACACTAGCTGAGAAAATGAAGCTACACACATTCGCAGACCTATACATTGACAATGTGTTCCACCCCCCTCCAGCAGCGGATGAAGGTCAGACAGTGCCGTTCACCGAACTTTTCCTCTACCACCAGCTGCCTGCCACATGTCGCTCACTCCATACTAACTTCCCGGCCCCTCCTCCGACTCTGCCGGCCCTGGAAAATCTGCTGCGTTCCCCTTCCCCACGGTGGCTAGTAACACGACTTTACAGGCAGATGCAGACCTCGGCGCCGCTGGTGACACCCAAAGCGCTCCAGGGTTGGAACTCGGAACTCACGGAGCCACTGACGGAAGACCAATGGTCATTCTGCTGTCGCCAGCTAACCGAATTATCGCCGAATTACAGACTTCGGCTAGTCCACTTCAAATTCATCCACAGGTACTACAGAACTCCCAGGGGGTTACACCGTATGGGTCTCAGGGAGGATGACCGCTGCTGGCGATGCGGGTCCTCATCAGCATCTTTTCTGCACATGGCTTGGGATTGCCCGACGCTGGGGACTTATTGGAATACAACGTTCACGATAATTAACCAAATACTTGGCATATCACTTGACCCTACCCCATTGCTAGGCCTGCTGTGCTATGTAAGGGACACACGACCCCAGGTGCGGAAGTTACATGCATTACTGCTGCTGTTTGCCAAACGTCAGGTAGCAATGCATTGGGGACAGAGGAGGGCACCGTCCACGAAGGAATGGTTGCGGGACGTGACATATGGGCAGGCCCAACTCACCACCTTTTGGGAATTGATGCCCCTCACTTCCAGACCACGAGACGTATGGGGACCATTCCTCAGCTGGGCAAGGGAACGACAGGGCCTCGATGGAAGCACACAGCCCCAGGTTAACTCCCCCGGGTGAACCCATGCAACAGGTTACATTAAGATTCATGTACAGAGAGCCGGTGAAATGTACAGTAGAGGTTGAATAGCATTGGGAATTCTTGTATAGTGTACCCTGCAGTTGGTACGGATGTTTAGGCCCTACTATCGATTACTCAGTTGAAATGTGTAGAGATCTAGTGATACTGTATGTCGACTAATGGAGTAGCGGGTGTGCTAGATTTGAACACTGTTTTTGTACTCAGAATGTGCCGATTGTATCCGACATGGGTTTGGGAATGTACTGGCTTATGTTGTTGTTTGTTTGTATGACAAATTATATGCAAATGCCAATAAATATAATTTTTAAAAAAAGAGCTACTTAAGTGGGTTGCACGATCAGCGCTGCAGGCCCACTTAATTTACAGGCCCAGGCACATGTAGTGACCTTTTCTATGGACTTATAAGTAAATTAATATGCCAATTGGGAATAAGCCAATGTTACCATGGTTTAAACTGAGAGCACACATACTTTAGCACTGGTTAGCAGTAGTAAAGTGCCCAGAGTCTTATGGCCAGCAAAAATGAAGTCAGCAAAAACAGGAGGTCTGAAGGCAACATTTTAGGAGGAAACCATGCCAAGGATGCCAGGTCTAACACGTTTCCCCCAAGCTGAAAGTAGAGAGCTACCCAAACCCTCTGGAGTTTTCTTCACTAAGGGGGAGGAACCTGGAGAGACCATCATAATTGGTGTGATCTATTCTAAGATGGTGTTCCACTGTAAAGTCAATTCCCTGTAGGGAGAAGGACTGCCTCAACAGTTTGGTATTCTCAGCCCTCCTCTGCATTAAACATCTGAGGGGTCTGTGGTATGTCTGAACCCAGAAGTGAGCACCAAACAGGTATGGTCTCAGCTTCTTCAGTGTCCTGATCACAGCAAAGGCATGGCTCTCTTTTGCTCTTCCACCTCTGTTCCCTGGGAAGTAACATCCTACTTGTGAAGGCTATAGGTTGATTCAAGCCCTCTTTGTTTAGCTATGAGAGAACAGCCCCTATGCCATGCTTTGAGGTGTCTGTCTGCACAAGGATTTCTTGGGAGATGTCAGGGGCCTTGAGCATGGGTGCTGTCCACATGCCTCCTTCAAGGTGTCAAAAGCTTCCTGGCATGCCTCTGTCCAGATCACCTCTTGTGGCTGCTTCTTGCACATCAGCTCTGTTAAGGGTGTAACAATGGAGCTAGACACTTTGACAAATCTGTGATAGCCAGTGAGGCCTAAGAAGGCTCTCACCTCTGTCTCAGACTTGGGGAACTTGGAGTTGCCAAGCCAGAATGATTTCAGTCTTGGCCCAGGAGGGCTGCACCTTGCCTCCTGCCACTTGGTAACCCAGGTAGACCAATGACCCCTGTCATGATATACCCCTGGCAGGTCATTTGGGGAAGAACATGACATTTGACAGGCTTGGTACCCACTTTTACAGGCCTCACATGAGGAGGGCCTCAGATGCGTTCTGCAGGTCCTGTCCTACCTGCCAGGCCAGTGACAAGTGAGGAGGGAAGCGCAAGCCTACCCTGCAGCCATTTCCTGCCATTGTCACCCCAGTTGAAAAGGTGGGCCTGAGCATTATTGGGCCTCAGGACCCCAGGACACCCATGGGCAACAGGCTCATCCTGGTCTTGGTGGATGATCCACCTGGTACCTGGAGGCTATCCCTCTAAGGACAGTGATTGCACCCTTTGCGGCCAGGCCACTGATCAATCAATCAATCATTCAATCAGGCGTTTGTATAGTGCGGCTACTCACCCAGCAGTTGAAATGTGTATTAATAATTGCATTAATGTATATAAATAATGGTTTCATTATTTTTCTTTAGTAGCAGACAATTGGGTGTTTAGGGATAAGGGTAGGGAGAATTTTAAAAAGTGTAGATGAGAAAATAAATGTTATGTTAATTATTTTAATGATATGCAAATTAAACTTTTACAATGTTTACCTTTATTTTGTTACATTAATGTTTTTAATACATTTTATTTTAATATTAATTTCAGCATACATTAATGGTATTAAATTAAAAAATATTTATGTAAAAATAATTTATTAAACTCGTTTAAAAAATAAACAAATTTATAAATGTATTTTTTATAAAGTAAAATAATTAGTATGTATTTAATTAAATATTGAGTAATATATATATTAATAGTATTACATTTCAAAAAAAGAATATTAAAATGTTCTAAACAATTAAAATAGTTTATAAATTAATAATATTTTAAAATTTATTTTAATGTAAAAGGAATTATTTTATATAAAAGTTTATTTTAAATAATACAAATATTCAAACTTTACCTTGCTTTAAAATTATAATTTTATGTTATTTGTTTTAAATAAAACATAGATTTAAATCATTTTTCGTTTTATGAATGTTATGTTTGGAATATGATTTTATTTTTATTTTATGGTATAAAGTTTAGGAATGGAAGTAAATATTTGTATAATATATTATCTATTGCTTGTAATGATGAGAGAGAATCCACAGTGGGGGTAGCAGAGAGATTAGGTATCCCTGGCAATATTGTAAATGGCGAACAAAACATTAGCAAACAACTGAAAGTCCCAAATACTTCCTCAGCCTCGTGAACCCTGACTCTTGATAAACTGATAAAAAGG
Organism: Calotriton arnoldi; assembly: GCA_963921515.1. NCBI lineage: Eukaryota > Metazoa > Chordata > Amphibia > Caudata > Salamandridae > Calotriton > Calotriton arnoldi. Next base: position 86,851 of record CAWUFW010017242.1, read on the forward strand.
GTTGAGATGGAGGGGATCATAGATGCTCCCATTAGATTGTTACCATGGAATATTGCAGGGATCAGAGTGAAACTTGAGGATACAGAATGGGGGGATTTTATAGATTTCCACCACATCATACTTTGCCAGGAAACTTGGGCAACGGGCCCAGTACATAGATCTGGCTATATCACTTTCAGTGTAAACACAGTACATTCCCAAGCAGATAGAGCTTCAGGAGGCCTACTGATCTGGTTGAGGCTAGATTTGTTCCCCACAGTTAAAGTGGTCCGTTCTTCAAGCATGGATCTGCTGTGACTTGAGATAAAATTAAAAGTATCAACAGGGTTCACACGCATTGCCATCATTATTATCTACTTAAGATCTGTCGCCCCAAATATTGAGTCTAACACAGTGGATCAACTTTCAGTCATGCTGGGTCAATTACACCAGAAAGCCCATAAAATTGTAGCAGGAGACTGCAATGCTTAATTAATTTACATCAATATGTTGGGTGACCAGATGACAAATCCATACAAAAGTCCGTCTTGCTCGAGGGCGCACCGGATGGGAGGGAAGAAGATATCGAGGGTGGCAGCACAGATAGAGGCCTAGGCCACAGTGTATGGGATGAGAATAGCAAATGGCAACACAAGATCTGATTGCCCTCCCCACCCAACTTTTAAAAGGGGTATCACAACCAGCAATATAGATGACCTAATCCTGGACCAAGCTCTGTGGCCATTCTTAATTGATATGTAGGTCGTCTCAAGACCTGATAGTGTTTATTAGGCCTTGAGTGCTACGTTTCTTCCTTCATTATTCTCACTCCTGAATCTATAACCGGCTATAAATAATGCTCCCATTGAGCCAATGAATAATAACAGAAATGTTAAATACTCAGCTATTGTGGACAATTTAAGAATCCAGACCCAGATTTATGATTTGTTTTTTTAGATAAACTTTCACCGCTCAAAAATACTGATGGGAACAGAGCTTAACTTTGTCAGCCTCTACTGTCAATTAATGGACCATCTAAAGAAATTCTTTGTGAGGGAAGGCCGTTAGGGAGCAGCACCAAAAACCCATGCCCAGTTGGTTCTCCAAGGAGTGCCATCAAGCAAAAAATCGATTAATGGGAACTATAAAAAAGTGGCATACAGATTGATATAAGTGCTGCAAGAAGAAGCTATAAATTCATATTAAAGGAGGTCAGAAAGATCTGGGAAGCAGAGCAATGGTCACATCTGACAGATGCGCTTAATAGAGGGGCAACAAAGGCCGTGCTATCAATAACCACCTCGAAGCAATGGTGTTACCAGAAAAGGGTGTGGGTCCCTTTAGTACCCTCTACAACGAATGGGAGCAGACAAAGGTAAATAACAAAGACCAAGTTGAAGGAGCCCATACATCCTGTCTCCACTACCAAGTTAGCTTGTAGTATGCCGAGGGACAGTCTATGGAATGTTCTGGAAGCCTATAAAATACCAAGTAAATTACACTGCATCTGAGAGTGCTCCATGAAGACACTTATGCGAAAGTAAGGGGAACAAGTCTGGGGACCACAGAGCTAAAAAGTCCATAAAATGGGGAGTCAGGCAGGGATGCGTGCTTGTGCCCACATTATGTAGCCTGTATATCAATGGAGTGGCTAAGCGGGTGCAGGCACGATGCTCCTAGGTCTGCGGGTGTCCCCGTTCTGGTCCTTCTGTCACTGATGACTCTCTTCTCATATCTAGGACCCCTATGGGCTTACAAGCTGAATTAGCTTTATTTGCAGATTGTGGTCACAAAGAGGATTAGAACTAAACCCTTCTAAGTCTAAATACATGGCACTAAATCAAGACCGTAACTTCAGAGGTAGGATGACCATTGGGTGTGCCTAGATAGATCAGGTCAAAAGTTTAAACTTCCTGGGAATCAGATTGTCCAATAATCTGACCTGGAGCTCCCAACAAGCTAAGTAAAAACACCCTTACCCACAGGGCAATGGCAATTGGGAGGGAACTAAAAGCTACCTCAGGTGGATCTGTGACTCCAGCCTTTAAGGTGCATAGAGCTACAGCCTTAGCAACAGCTTCTTATGAGGCTAAGATTTGGGGCTATGTGGACGCGAGTGTGCTAACGCTGGCGAAAAACAAATTAATTAAGCTTTTATTTAATCTACCAGTGAGCACTCCTCTCCTTTAACTGAGACTTGCCCTAGCACTAAACAGCATTCACCTGATAACTGCTCCAAAACCCTTGCTGTATTGGGTGCTGCTATGGTCAACAATGGAGCTGGTTTCCTATAGGATACTTTTAGTAGAACTAATTGCATCCGATAAACATGTCCGCACTACTTGGCTAAAATATGTCAAGGAACTATGTGGAGTTGTCAACATGGCAGAATTGTGGGCTTGCCCAGCTAAAATAACTAAAGGCACAGTTGAGAAACAAAGTTTTTGAGAGAGTGTGATGCTGCGCCTCTGGAATGATTATCCAGAGGGGTCCATAGCAGGGCAGCTTCTGGTGCACAAATGCACCCCTAGCTTTGAGCAATATATGGATAAAATCTATCCATTTTAAGCCAAAAGATGATATGTACAATATAAATACGGAGCCCTACAGCTACGTTCATATACTTCAAAATGGAACAAGTCAGGAGGCCATCTAAGACATTGCTCCCACTGTACGCAAAATATGGAGATGCAGGCACATTTTTTCATCTTCTGTTCAAAGTATGTACTGCCACTTAAAAAATGTATTATGGTACTATGTCAGAACATTAGTGTGAGGCAACACATGGATGCCTTAAGGATTTTGAAGAGTGACACAAGTGAACATCTAGCGTTTGTGGTCTCACGGTATCTCCAATGGGACCGGAATATTAGAACAAAGGCGTTACGTATGATTCCTCCCTAAACACACTGTTAGGAGCTTGGTTAAATCAGCCATACTATTATCACCCTCTGACCAAGAAGTTATCCAGGCTATATTATTAACATTCGTATAGAATGTATTACTTTTTTTTTTGTACATTCATAAAGATTTGGCTGATAAAAGTGATCTAAGTACAATGCACTTACCGAGCAATTTAGGAGTGTGCTTTTAATGCTGTTTTTAAAAGCTTGACTAGTAGCGTTAGGACAAACTATTAAAGCTGCTTTTTTTTATTACTTTGGCTTATTCCTTTAATTTGTGGCAGTTGGGTACCACAAATAACAAGTCAGCATATGAACATAAGCATTTGCGATCCCAGTGCGGTGAATGACAGTAACTGAGACTATGCTCCCAGAGACTACTACAGAAATTACTACCTCTTAAAAATTAATATTGTCCTGGCTGCTAGCCACCAGATGATGTATAGTGTAATTATGAGCAATTATGCAAAGTATTTTAAAGCTGTTTTAAATGTTCAACTGTTATGTTTTGAATAATGTGCAGATGTATATATATTATAAACTTAATAATGTATGGTTGTTAAACCTGTATGGCTGTTTCAGCTGAAATAAAGTTTATTGATTGATACTTTTAAATGTAATTGTATTTTATATTCAAACAATTGTGTGTGAGTATAGAGTATGTTCAATTTGAATTACATTCTTTAAAATATTTTAGATTGAAGTGCATATGGTAAATGTCACCTCCTTAGCATCTAACAGTTCTTCAAATAGCCTTAGATTGGAGTGGGAATAGCAAATGTAAACCCTTTAGACTACAACATCTCCCCCCACACTCCAATATGGTTAGATTGGAACGAGAATAGTAAATGTCACCCCTTTAGTGTCTAATGCCTTGCCCACATTGGATTAGATTGAAGTGGAAATAGTAAATGTCACTCCTTTAGTGTCTAACACTTTTCCACATTATGGTGGGATTGAATTTGAGATAGTAAATGTCACCCCCTTAGTGTTGTCCAACCACCATCAGAATCAGGCCCTTAGTGTCTACACTTTTTTTTAAATGGTACACATCAAGTGTGATTATTTAATTTTATAATTTTATCTTGAAATTCTTTATTTTCATTTTATTTGTATGTAGTAGAAATAGTCTGTGTTTTTTATTAGTATTGTTGGTGTTTAGAGATATAATTAAAAAAATAGTTTTTATACAACAAAGATGTAACAAATTTTTCACATTTTATTTATGTTTTCAAAGTTCATTTATTGTATAATTTAACATTTTTAAACATCTACATTTCAACTTAAAAATAAACATTTAAATAATGTTAAGTAAATATAAACATTTTCATGATTTTTTTATTACAAAAGGTACATTTTATTTAATTACTTTTGTATGTTGTATATTTGCCACTTTCATTTTCCTTTTTGTTTTACCGTTTTTAACATTTCTTACATTGTTTTATTTACAGATTTTCAACATCATTTTAGCATATGTTTTTCAGTAAATATTAAAGAATTGTATATATTTTACATTATTATTTATAGTATTTTTTTAGATGTTTTACATTTTTAAGAATGTTTTGCATTTTTTCATACATTTATTACAAATTTTTACATTATTTCTATGGGGAGATAGTCTTTCTTTTGTTTTATTTAGTGAACATTGGGGCATATTAGCAAGACCGGCGATAAAATTATCGCCGTTTTAGCGGCAGGAAACTGCACATCTAACCTGGGCTTCTATTGGAATTCTATAACGCATATCCTGCCGCTAAAACGGCGATAATTTTATCGCCGGTCTTGCTAATATGCCCCACTATTTTTACTGCTAACTTCTATTATGTAATCTATTTGCGTTATTTTTAGTCTGTTGTCCCGGAACCAGGTTGCGGTAAGGAGCTGCTGTTCATCAGAACAGGGAAGTACTTTTTTAAGGGTTTTCATTTCTTTTGGATGGGAAATGTGATATATTATTGTTTGTGTAAATATTATGTGATTGTTATTTGGAACTGTGTGGTTTATAATTTATGTGATGGATTGAGTTTCTTTTTAGTTTCTTGGTTGGTCTTGATTACCTTTTTAACTTAAATAATTTATATATAATTTTATAATCTGAGTCTTCATTAACAGTGACATTTTATTAAATTTTTTGACTGATGTAATAAAATATGTTTTGTTACGTTGGTTTAGATTTTGTGATGAATTTTTAAGACTATGGCAGGTTCACGTCAATTTTATAATATGCTCTTAGCTATCATTTCTACGGGCCTTATTATGAGTTTACAGTGCGGGAGCGGGGCGGTTCACCAATTTCCTGCTCCTGCACCGCCAAACACGAACGCTGCCCACCCGCCACATTACGGGGCATATCTTTGTCTGGCAGGTTGGCAGTGTGGCGGTCCAGCGGCAGTGCAGTAAAAAGGCTCAATGAGCATTTAATACTGCCCCGCCATGGGACCACCACAGCATGTTCCAGCATCGCATGAACAGTAAAGTCCATGCCGTGCTGTAACTGGGGGGGTGATCGCACACAGGGGGGGCACAAAATGTGCCCCCCTGCATGGGGCAAGCAGGGCTCTGTAGGGCCCCCTTTGTTTCCCTACCATCAGCTTTTACATGTAAGGCTGGCGGTCGGGGAGCTCAAAATATGCATGGCAGTACCACAGCAGCACCGCCAGCATAGTCTGAGCCCCTGCCCACCACGCCAAAACCAGGGAACGCGGCTCCCTGGCAGTTGCAGCAGTCAATTGGCAGTCTGACTGGCAAACTTATAATACATAGGTCAGACCGCCGCGCACCGCAAGTCTGCCGGTCCACTGACCGCCAGACTCATAATAAGGCGCTAAGTAATATTCTCCTTTGTTATTTATAAAGAGTTTGACTTTAAATTGTAGCATGCCATACATTCTTTTGGTTTCTTTGCTAAGTTTAGGGGCAGTTTGGCTAACAGATTGCCCCATTCGTAGTTGTTGGTAGATTTGCTTTTTTTGTAACGCTTCTGTAAATTTATAGATTGTAGGGAGTGTTCTGCATGGTGTGGATTGGAAATGACTATGCCCTCCTTCAACTGCATTGTTTTGGCTTCCTGTGCCAAAGTGCTGTCATAGACATTTCACCATGGTATCTGGAATTTAGATTGGCACCTGTATCCGGAGCGATGCAGTCTGCCAACCTAAGTGTCTTCAAAATAATCCATTAGGGGGATTAGTTTGTCTTCATTTTGTTGGGAGAAGGGGCTTTCTATTATTAAATTGCAGTGGTTGGCTACCTTGGTAACATGGACATAGGCTAGTGCTATCATTTCTTTTTTATTTCAAAGGCAACTTGCCTGTTGTAGATTATTCCACACTATTTGCAGATTTTTGGAGGTGCCTCCATATACTTTGATTGAAATGATAGTAGCAGCCTTATATCACCGTATGGGGGTACATTTTTAAAATGGTTTGAATCATAGTCTGCTCAAAGTCTATTATTATTTTTGGGGGTAGTAGTAATTTGTTTTATGTTTAATGTGATTTAAGAGGATGTAGTAAGGGCTGCTTTGTATATTTGGTAGTAGAGCATATATAAAAGGGATATTTGTATTTTGATATTCACCCTGTATTGTATCAAGTTTTATTAAGCTATTTGTTGTAGAAAATATTAAAATTTGTTTCTCATTATTTAGGTTATCATTTGAAAGGAAAGCTTTTTCATTATGTCTCATTGTTAAATGTTCAGGTATGTGTATGTCTTTGTATCTTTGAGGTGCAGGAGAAGTATCACTGGTGGCTTTTTTAGTTTGTGGAATTAGATGTTTTAAAGTGGTATAGGTGATAGTTGGCCTGTTAGGTGTTCCGGGACTTTTCCGTGATTTTGGTTGTGGGTTCCTCGGAGCTAGCACTTGCCTCTCTTATATTCGGCAATAGCTGCCTTATTTCTATTATAAACCCCGAAACCGGTCCCAAGATTCTTGTTTCTGGCCCAGGAAGGACCTGGCCTGGCAGTTCGGGCTGGACTGTTTCCATGGGGAGCAGGGTCACGACTGATTTGCATATGGTTGGGTCTAAACTGAAATGGTGTGGCATGCAAACAAATGATGGATTTAACCCAGAACTGTGACTGGTGGTGAATGTCTGATTGATTCAGCATTCCATCCATCATCTGTTCTTTTTGCATTTGTCGCCCTAAGTGAGAAGGGTATGCACAGACGTAGGTCCCGCGCTTGCTAAGCCACCAGATTCAAGCTAGCTTGGCTGATGAGGGGTGAAACACTGAAATCGGTCCCAGGGTGCTTGTTTCTGGTCCATGGCGAACCTTATCTGGAAGTTCAGGCTGGACTGTTCCCATGGGGAGCAGGGTCGAGACTGATTTGCATATGGCTCGTTCTATAATGGAATGGTGTGGCGTGCAAAAAAATGATGGAATTAACCCAGATCTGTGACTGGGGGTGAATGTTTGATTGGTTCAGCATTCTGTCCATCATCTGTTCTTTTTGCATTTGTTGCCCTAAGTGGGAACGGTATGCCCAGACGTGGGTCCCGTGCTCACTACGCCACCAGATTCAAGCTAGCCTGGCTGATGAGGGGTGAAACCACGAAACCGGTCCCAGGATTCTTGTTTCTGGTCCAGAGATGACCTGGCCTGGCAGTTCGGCCTCTACTGTTTCCATGGGGAGCAGGGTCAAGACTGATTTGCATATGGCTCGGTCTATACTGGTATGGTGTGGCGTGCACAAAAATGATAGATTTAAACCAGATCTGTGACTGGGAGTGAATATTTGATGGGTTCAGCATTCCATCCATCATCTGTTCTTTTTGCAGTTATTTCCCTAAGTGGGAAGGGTATGCCCAGACATGGGTCCCGTGCTCACTACGGCACCAGATTCAAGCTAGGCTGGCTGATGAGGGGTGAAACCAAGAAACTGGCCCCAGGATGCTTGTTTCTGGTCCAGAGAGGACCTGGCCTTGCAGATCAGGCTGGACTGTTCCACTGAGGAGCAGGGTAAAGACTGATTTGCATACGGATGGGTCTATACTGGAATGGCATGCAAATAAACAATGGATTTAACCCAGATCTGTGACTGGGGTGAATGTTTGATTGATTCAGCATTCCATCCATCATCTGTTCTTTTTGCATTTGTCACCCTAAGTGGGAAGGGTATGCCCAGACGTGGGTCTGTGACTGGGAGTGAATGTTTGATTGGTTCCAGGATTCTTGTTTCTGGTCCAGGGAGAACCTGGCCTGGCAGTTCGGTCTGGACTGTTCCCATGGAGAGCAGGGTCTAGACTAATTTGCATATGGCTGGCAGTAGCGGCCCAAGGTGGGAGTGCTGCCGGGTGGTGACGTGGGGCGGGGGAGGGGTAATAAAGTACGGAATATGCCGAATAGAGGTAAGTAAACATATAAATAAATAAAAAGAATTTCGTTGCACGCTGCATCGCATTTGGCGATGCAGCGTGCGCAACGAAATTCGTTTTATTTATTTATATGTTTACTTACCTCTATTCGGCCGTATTCCGCACTTTATTACCCCCCACCCTGCCCCTCCCCCACCCCACGTCACCGCCCGGCAGCACTCCCACCACGGGCCGCTACTGATGGCTGGATATAAACTGGAATGGCGTGGTGTGCAAAAAAAACGATGGATTAAACCCAGATCTGTGAGTGGGGGTGAACGTTTGATTGGTTCAGCATTCCGTTCATCATCTGTTCTTTTTGCATTATTTCTATTCCTGTCACATTTGGGGGGTGGTTGTGCTTTTATTACAACGATTACAACATCATCTTTTGTAGTTGCTTTCCCATAGCATGCATTAGAATAATATTTGGTACATTTCCAATTTATTTTATCTGTTGATGCACTTTTTTGTCTGAGGGTGTAGCCCATGTGATTGAGGGCTAGATGCATCAAGCATTATTCTTGTTGCAAATGGCCCAAATCGCTGAATTGGGCTGTTTGCAACCGTAAAAATGCATTTTGGTATGTATTATTACCAAATTGCTATTCGGTAATATGTTACCAAATCGCAGTTTGGTCAAAATGTGGTCGCTAAACATTTGCATTTTACCCCCTACTTTAAGTAAGTGGAAACCCATTCGCAAATGGAAAGGGGTCCCCAAGTGTCCCATTCCCCTTTGTGAATGTTCGTAAAAACATTTTCAAGAGCAGACAGTGGTCCCACGGACAACTGTCTGTTCTTAAAAAATGAAAAGAAGACTTTTCATTTTTCCTTGTTAAATGCAACCCGTTTTCCTAACGGGGCACGGTTGCTTTTTTTCCCGGGGTCCTGCCGTAAGGATTCGGGGGTAGTTGGCCTGGAGCACACCCTCTGTGCTCCCTCTTTGGTTACATTCTGCACCAGAAACCCTTGGATTTCCCTGTAACTCTGCCAAACCCACTGGGTCGTTACCGTCGCCCCTATGCCCCCCCCCCCAAAGCTGCCTTGCCAAACTTTTACCTGCATACTGCCCTCTCCAGGATCTCCTGCAAGTCAAGAAGGAATATATTGGTGCCCACATCTAACAAGTGGACTCTGTCCTCTGCAAAGTAACCTTTGATTTGCACATTGATCAGGCTGTGCCTTATGAAACCCCATCCCCTTTGTTCTGCGAACTTCCAGATGTAGCTATTGGTACATCTGCAGGACGCCCCAACAGCCACCACAGATTGGGCCCCCTCCAAAACCAAATAATCTCGCAAGACTCCATCTATTTGCTGATGTCCGCCAATGCTTCATTCATGTCCTGTACCAGGAGGCGCCTGACTAGTGTGGTCAAATCGTTGCCTCTCAGGTGGATTATGAGCATGTCGGGCCTCTGGGGTCCCTAGCTAGCCCTTGGGGCAGTTTAGTCATGAGGTTTGCCCAGCGCATGTCTGAGGACCCCATCCATGTTATGTTGGTGTGGGGAAAGCCATGGTTCCAGTTCCTTGACTTGGCCCATTGTGCTGCCCTTATGACGAAGGAGTGGCCGATGATCCATACATACTCTAACCCCTGGCAAGTAATAAAATAAATTAAAAAAAGGGGGGGAGCTGTGTCAAACTTGTTTTTAATAAGCAGAGGCAAAACAGCATCACATAGTATATACACACTGCAAACCACAACACATCTGTTACATCACCACGGCAGCTTCCGTTAACTGCCCAATTAACACTTCTGCACAAGAAAGGCCACTGCAAACCTATTTACAAAAGTGTATGCTACAGAGGGGCCTTTTGCTTGTTGCAACTTCCAATGAACCCGCTCATCTTAAGTCCCCCCACCTCGGATGGTTTGCCTCCTCTCAAGCCCTAATGTATAGCTTGTAGCAGTCCAGCTCCCGCCGGCTCAGCTTCTTGATGCTGTCAACAGGTAGACCTGCATTGTGGGTTGTGGTGGCTGCTCCTACCGTAAAGGAATGGGAGGAATAATATTTGGTTGTGTGGCCCGCCAAGCTCAGCCAGGACGTCATCACCTGGCTGAACTGGTGATGGGTGAGTGGGGTGCCATCTGGGTGGCACATTAAATAGGTCCCTGTGGGGGGCTAGATGGCCAAATAGGCTCTGACCAGTGCTACTGGGATGTCATCTGAGACACAAAGGGTAGCCAGCCCGACGGTGCTGCCCAGCCCCCTCTGGTCCATCTAGGATCTGCGTATCTTTATCTCCAGAGACCCTTCCCTGACCGAGATGTGATCCAGGGTCAAGGCATGAAAACTTATGCCCCCTTTGACCTGCAACCAAATTTCCCACACCAAAATGCCCCAAAGAAGGCTAATGCAAAGGCATCCGGGAAGACAGCCACCTTGTAGCTAGAATATGTGGCACTGTGGACCCAGTTCAGTATGTCCTTCATGTGGAACTCAATGGTTGCCCTGCTGTCTGCATGTTTGTGCTTGGAGTGCCCCCAACTATTCAAGGCCGCTCTGAGGGGGAAAGAGGTGGTGGAGACCGGGAGACCCTGTCGCTTGGTATGGGGGGCCACTGCTGTGAGGTGGCTTGTTACCCAGGAGTGGCTCTTTCCTTCCTCCCTGGCCCACAAAACAAATTCCTGTACCCATGCTGCCAACAGGGGGTGCTACTGTTGCGGCTCGCTGTAAACTTCCTGAATGTGCTGACATAGTTCCTGTACCTAACAGGTGTTCCAGGGGCAAGTGAGAGCTCAACTAGGCTGGCAAGCCCTTGGTCCACTGCAGGAGGTGCCAGAGGTGGGGTGGGAAAGGTGCCATAGAGGAGTTCACCTGTAGCCGTGCCTCCCAGGAAACATTGCCACTGGAATGTGAAAGAGCATCAGCACATTATTCGTGGCCCCTTCAATGTGTCTCACCCTGAGTTCTGTGTTCGTATACAAACACCTTTTCACCAGGTCCCTCAACAAACTCAGTACCATGGGGCAGGAGGCAGATTGCAAGTTGATGGCCTGCGCCACAGCCACATTATCAGACCAGAAAAGTACCCTACTGTCAGCTAGGTCATTGGGCCACAGGTGGAGGGCAGCCACTATGGAGAACAGTTCTTACACCATAATGTTTGCTATCACTTTCCTGTTTCACCAGGTGTTGGGCCATTTCTGGGCGCCTCATTCTTTCCTGAATATGATCCCAAAGCCTTCTCTACCTGATGCATCTGTGAATAGGGGCGGCTCAGAACTGGATGCCAAATGGACCCTCCACAGCAGAGAGCCATTGAATTGTTTTAGGAACTGAGCCCACATTAGTAGATCTTCCTTCAACCCATTGTTTATTCTCGCAGGTGGTGTTTTCAGGTTACCTTTGAGGTTGGCCGGTCTAATCTCCTGGCAAAGACCGGCCCAGCCAGGATGATTCTAGCTGCAAAGTCCAGTTTTCCCAACAACCCTTGGATGGCATTCAAGGTTACCTTCTCCTTTGCCAAAACCATTTCTATATCTGCCAGCAGTGCCCTGACCTTCTCTTCAGGGAGCCTAGACCTGCCCTTAGCCTTGTCCATTTCTATATCGAATAAGTCAGTGTTGTGGCCAGGCCCTCTTTTTTTCGGGGGGGGAAAGAGGCAGTCCAGTTCCCCTGCTTGCACATTGAAAGCGTGCATGAAAGAACCGCAGTTGGTTGTGCCCACCCTGCCTATGAACAAGAAATCATCTCCGTAGTTTGTGGACCAGCCGGTTGGATGTGCAGAGGCCACCGCTTATTCCAGGAAAGTGCTGAAGGCCTTGAAGAAGGATCATGAAACTGAGCAACCCATAGGCATGCATTTGTCGAAATAGAATTCCCCCCCTTACTGGAGGCCCAGGAGGTTGAAACTGCTGGGGTGGACTGGGAGCCGCCGGAACACTGGCCCCTGTCCCCGCACTCCTCACAAGGTCCCCTGCCTCATCAAATGTTTTGTATGTTATTGAACAGGACTCGCTGTCCAGCCAATCATTAACTGAGTTGCCCTCGGGGTGTGACAAGTGATGCCTCAATCGAAATTTGCCTGACTCCTTTTTTGGGACTACACCTAGTGGTGATACTACAAAGTCAGGGAAAGGGGGTGTGGGAATGGGCCTGCCACCCACCCATGGCCCAGTTACTTGCGTAGCTTCTCATCCACCACCAGTAGTAACTCAAATGTGGACTTCAGGTTTTGGGTGCTCTGGCTTACTACCTGCAAGCCCCCAAAACCGGATGGTCTTTGGCGGCTTGAGGGGCATGGTGATACGGCACTAGGCCTCTTCCCACTAAGGTGGCCGTGCTGCGCATGCCGCAGTCAGCCCCATTCTTACCATGTCTCAGACATTTACCATCACTTCAGTGACAACAACACTTCAATCAAAACAAGACTTTCTTTTCTCCTCCCCACTCCTTCAACATACTATAACTATCAACGTTCTCCCATCTCTCAGGTTCATCTGTTTAAAAGCTGAGCCATGGGAGACCACACTATAGAGCTTTCTTTGCCAAAACCTTGAAAGGGGTTACACCTGAGGTAGAAAATGGTGTTAATCTATATTCTTGAACCCATTTGATGATAACCTCCTCGCAATTCTTTGCGAAATTCTTAGACAGTTGAATACATTAGTATCTAATGCACTCTCATGCATGATTTGTGTGTATACATGTGTTAGGATGCCTATGTCATGGTAACTTTCTGTGCATGAGTAGTGATGCAGGTAGCACTTTTTTATTTACTGTTAGAATGTTTGGGCAAATGTGTCAGAAGGGTTAATCAATTTGAGAGAGCAGAAATGTGCCATCTTCACCGGGAGCGCGGGGCCCGGGATCCCCAACTCCGGGCCCCCGTGTGCTGCGGTGCGGAGGGGGGAGTGCCGTCGCACTCCCCCGGGCCCTCGCTGGGCCAGCGGCAGTCAGCGTGTCAGCCCGCCGGAGTGGGCAGACCAGAAGTGATGTGCCGGCTACCGCAGCCGCACACGGAGTTGCGGGCCGGGCAGGGAGCCGGCCGAAGCGGCCGGGGGTGGGCTCCTGAGCCGTCTTCCACGAGAAGAGGCCCCCACCGGAAGGAGCCGCCTTACCTGATCCGGGGTCCGGGTGGGACCGGGCCCCCAACGGCAGGAGGAGCGGCCGGGGGTGGGCTCCCTGAGCTGCAAGGAAGCACCCACCTGGGGGTCTGGGTGGGACCGGGCCCCCCACCGAGTCAGTAACGAGGCACATAGCGCCAGCAGCACGAAGGGCAGGTTGGCTCTCCCCGGAGCAGCGAGGGAGCCGCTGCTCTAATATGCAACGAATCCCATAATGCCTTGCAGCCCACACCACCTCCCTTGAGTAAGCCTCAGACTGCTCTGCAACGCTACCCTCTGAGAGTCAGGCGCTACAATTGGGTGTTTGGTTCCCAGTGAAGGACAACTGTAGTCATGTTATTTGTGCAGGCCTCACAGATACTGCCTCATTTTCCAACATTGGTGTCTAGCGGCGGGAAACATAGTATCCCATTCTGGTGCGCATTTATAGCATTTGATAAGTCCAGTTTTGCCACACATTACCTATGCAGTAATGAGCAAATGGAAGAGCGCAAGGCTCTGATGAGGGTTCAAAGTTTTGGTTATGTGAACTAAAAGTATGGGAAAGGAAAGCCCCGCGCACATATGTGTCATGTGAAGATATTATGGTTTAAATGTAAACTGTATTGATATGACTGAGTTAAGTTGATTATCATGTGCTAGCAGGATGGTGCTTTCCAGGAAATGAGTGCATACAAATGTTCTACGCCATATTGTACACCTTTGAACCCTAACACTACACGCACTACACCTGCCTGAGGAGGGTGTCTCTTCAAGAGATAGGGACAGCAACTGATACCTACATCACAGATGGGGGTGTAGGGGTGGATTGACCTTTGTGGGGGACAGGAGAGAGAGGGGGTCCTGGGAGATTCCCGCGCTTTTTAAGGGCAGGGAGGGTTTCCACAGAAGGGGCCCCAGGTATCCTTCCCCCGCTGAACGTTTACTTGCCATTGGCGCAGGCCAAAACCACTGGAAGGGTGGGGCAGGAGGTTTCTTTACCCCGGGTAGTAACGCCCCAGGGGTTCCCATGGTGGGGGACCCCAAGGAACTTTTCCCACGGTGGGAGGAGGGTGTGGTAGAGTTGAGTGTCCGGCAGGCCCCCCCAGGTTAACTGCTGGGGAGGTGAGCAACCCAGGGGTGGCCCCTGGTAGTGGGTGGCCCCAAAGGAGGGTAGTTCTTGAGTGATGGTGTGTAGTGGTAGCCCCTAGGTACACTAGGTGTGCTAGGTAACTGATCCAGTGGAGATCTGAGTGGGGGTGATGTACTCCCTGGTTTCCAGGTGAAGGGTTAGTGGCCGACCCTGAGGTGTCAGGGTCCGGTGAGTGGTTACCCCGGGGTGGCCCATGGTGATGGGTGGGCCCAAAGGAGGGGTAGTTTTTGAGCTTGGATGTCACCCTGGAGCTAGTGTGGCGAGCCTGGGGTGGTAGCTGGGGCGATGCCTGGCCAGGTGACCAGTCAGTTAGGTCCTAGGGGACTTGTATCCCAGGACCGGAAGCATGAGGGTGTTCCCCAGCTCGATGCAGGAGGTGGACTTCTGCAAGGTAGTACCACCCTGGACACAGGTGGGGCCCATCTTAAGTGAAGGGACCCTGTGTTTCCCCAAAGGGGTGGTGCAGGCCTAGCAGGGATCTTTTGGGTCCCTGGCTGATGGAGGTGGTACCGCCCTGAAGGCAGGTGGGGCCTATCTCAAGTGAAGGGACCCTGTGCTTCAGCGGAGGGCGGTGCAGGCCTAGCCGGGATCTTTAGGGTCCCTGGCTGAGTGTGGTAGTACTACCCTGAAGGCAGGTGGGGCCTATCTTAAGTGAAGGGACCCTGCTCTTCAGAAGGGGTGGTGCAGGCCATCCAGGGATCAGGTGGATCCATGGACGGTCTCCCAAGGTGCTGCAGGGAGACCGGGGAGAGCCATGAGAGGTGGGCCTGGGTGTGGCTAACTCGGGGCTCACAGGCTCTCTAAGGGTACTCCGAGAGGAGAGCGCGCCTCTCAGAGGGAAGGGTACATAGGCCCTGTTCTCGCAGCGGAGAACAAGGAAGGGGTCTAGGTTCCTGGGGTAGTTTCCGTGTGGAGCTACTGACGGGGGGAATGAGCTGTAGTATGTCTGACGAGGCACCCTCAGTGTTCCTCCCTGGCACTGCCAGTGTGGTAGTGAGGCCGGTCTGAGGTCCTATCAGGGAGCCAGGCTAGTGGCCAAAGGGTGCTTTTCTGTGTGGGGAAAGCACGAGTGGCTGTGCTTTCGTTAGGAAAGACAGTCATCCCGAAAGGGTGGTGGCAGCTGAATGACCCCAGCGGCAGGCTGAGGGTGAGGGTCCAGAGAGGTTGCATCTTTGGGGTGCAAGGACCAAACGGAGAGAGGGTACTGGTTGGAACAAACTCCGGAAGGGAGACCAGCTAGTGACCCCGGGGATGGTATGTAGACCTATCCCAGAAGACCGCATCAGTGCTGAGGCACTGTACCCTTGTCCAGAGAAGTGGTAGGCATAGTGTTGCATGCCCAAGGACAAAGGTGGGCCTAGTTAGGCTGATTCCATGTAAACCATGAGTGACCTAGAGATATCTAACCTAGAGCCCGAAGGGTTCTTAGGGTAGTCTGGGATCCCTGTCATGGGTGGAGATTTCATGGATGGGAGGAGTAGGTGGTCTAAGCTAATAACTGGTGAGTAAGGGGGGTCTGGTCAGAACCCCTTATAACTAGTTATCGCTGACTACGGGAAGAAGACCCATGTAGAGTGACTATTTCTTCCCTGTAGGAATCAGCTGGGCGCGGCGTGTGTTAGAAGGTGGTTCTGACACTCTGGGCCGTCCGGATTTTTTGCTTTTTGAGCACCTATTTGGTGAGCTTTTACCGGGGAGAGCCTCATAAGTTGGGACTCACCCCCAGTGAACTCATGGTGAAAGAGACTGCATGTGGATTTTACTGGTGTCCCCCTAGCTTGACTAGGCCGCTGCGCTGCAGCTGGAGTAAGGGGCACCGGGCTGGTTAAATGCAGACACCTGTGTACATGCGTGTGCACACGTGTAGGGGCTGCGCAGAGGATAAACACAGAGAAGATCCCAACACGAAGGATTGGTGAGAGTTATCTTTTTCCTTTTGAGTGTTCCTTGGAGTTAGGAACTAATTATATACTGAACCTCACTTAACTGGCAAGCTACACAATATTAAGCCTCGTGGAATCAAGAACTTAATGTGCTTATAACTAAGCAGCTACCTAGCTATTTCTTAATTTGACTTTGAGAGCACAAACATTATTGTTCTTTTAAGTGGCTTATTTCTTTGACCCGAACGAGGTGTGCAGTTAACACTTGCCATAGCCTCTGATATTTACGATTGGGAGACTTCTGAGGCTGGTGATTTATTTACGTTATTAGCTGTGGTGGTAATTTCATCTTTGATGATCCTGGAGAAGGATGTCTTAGATTGACTTATTAAGGGGACACAGATGTATTTATTGGTTGTCATTGACATGTATTCAAGATGGCCTGAGGTTTTTTTTTTATCTGTTGTTGATTCTAACAATGTTATTCAATGTTTGAAAAGTCTGTTTGCTAGAGAAGGTTTACCAGTATCCATTTTGACAGACAATGGTGTACAATTGATTTCTAAGGAAATGGAAGAATTTTTATCTTCTAAGGGGATTGTGCATACAACTTGTTCTCTTTATCATCCCGAGGCAAATGGGATGGTTGAGAGATTCAACAAAGTTCTTAAAGAAACCATAGTTTTAGCTAAATCTCTGTCTTTAGACTGGAAAAAAGAGGTCATGGTGAAGGTAGAGGAGTATAGATTATCTCCACATGCAACGACCGGAAAAACACCTTTCTTATTGTTTCGCGGAAGAGTGCCAAATACATGTGTAGAACCGTATTGGGTTAACAAGTATGAATTGGAGAAGGGGAAAGAGAGTGTGTGTGACAAATCCTTAGTACAAAGAATGGAAGAAGAAAAAGCCAGGCAGAGAAAAAAATACTTTGATGTCAAGAAAGCTGTAAAGAAAACTGAAGTAAAAGTAGGTGATTGGGTTATGATTAAGCGCCCTGGTATAGTAGGAAGCTCTTTATCTAAATTTATGAAACCCATCAAAGTTATTAAGATTTTTAACAATGCAATACAAACGCAAGATCATCGCATTTGGAACTTAAGTAGGGTGGTGGTAGTTAAAGGCAATCTTGACTGTGAAAAAAAGGTCGATTCAGCGTATGAAGATCATACTTCCATTTGTCCCAAGCTTATCGTGGGCAAAGCGTCTAAGAATCTTAGATGTTCATCCAGGGTAATTAAGCGTCATGGATATCTCTCTGATTCTGTTTAATTATTTATGCTTTGTATACAGATATATATTTTTTTATTAATTTGTAAGGAAGGGAGATGTGTGGCATTTCACTCTCCTCTGTTACTTCAGCATGTTATCTTATGAATGTCTTATGTTATGTCAAATTGGAATCATAGGCATGTCATGATGTTCTATGCATGAGAAGGTTCTGTATTTTGTCAGTTGTTGCTGATTCCTGCTTGCTGTTGGATGGGATCTTTCTCTGGGAATAAATAACTTGAAAATAGCATTCCTGTGTCCTGCGCTTATTGTCCAGGAATGCTTCAGATGGCCCCCAGGGGGCCCGGGATCCCCAACTCCGGGTCCCCGTGTGCTGTGGTGCGGAGGGGGGAGTGCCGTCGCACTCCCTCGGGCCCTCGCTGGGCCAGCGGCAGTCGGTGTGTCTGCCCGCTGGAGCGGGCAGACCAGAAGTGATGTGCTGACTCCCGCGGCCGCACATGGAGGTGCGGGCCGGGCAGGGAGCCGGCCGGAGCGGCCAGGGGTGGGCTCCCCAAGCCGTCTTCCACGAGAAGAGGCCCCCCCAGAAGGAGCCGCCTTACCTGATCCGGGATCCGGGTGGGACCAGGCCCCCAACGGCAGGAGGAGCAGCTGGCGGTGAGCTCCCCGAGCCGCAAGGAAGCACCCACCTGGGGGTCCGGATGGGACCGGGCCCCCCACCAAGTCGGTAACGAGGCGCGAAGCGCCAGCAGCATGAAGGGCAGGTCGGCTCTCCCCGGAGCAGCGGGGGAGCCGCTGCTCTAATATGCAACGAATCCCATAATGCCTTGCAGGCCAGGACCGGCCAGCAAGGGCAAAACAGCATTTTTCTCTGCTTGTGGTGGCCCCAGGAGAACGGGGTCACCACCACATGGGTGCAAAGGTGCGGGGGAGCTGCTGGAGAAGCGCAGTCTCCCCCAGCACGAAGAGGAAAGTCCCCCCCTAAGTTTCTTGGGGACCTAAAAGAATAACCCCTCAAGGGCTCAGCTCAAGCATTATCATCTCCTGGGCTGGAACTTCCGTTCTACAGTTGGGGGTGTACTGAGAAGTGCCTCAAGGAGTGAAAGGCTGAGCTGGGGATGTCTGGAGAAGGGCATCCCCCGGAGGTGAAGAGGTGTAATTGCACCAGAAATGCTTTTACTAACGTTATTTCTTTTAGAGGGACTGAAGGTCACATGGGTACTGTGAAGTATCTGTGTAAGGTGATGTCATAAGCAAAGTGGGGTTATGTTGCCAGACTTTCCTGCTAAGGTGTCTGGCTGTATATGCGTAATCCTGTCATTGTATCTGTGATGCCTTTAGGGGCTGTAATTGCAATGCATTTTAATGATTCACAAATGTGATGAGTACTGTCATTCTAAAGTGATGATTTAACATGTATTCTTGCTGCTGCGCTTAGGTGAAGAACCCCGACTGCTAGCCCTTAAGATGTAGAGGTGTATACTTCATGGTCAGTAGGAAATGCTCAGTCAGGGCTATGTGTCACCAAGGCAGGGTTACCTATTTTAAATGCGTGTTGAGATAATGGGGTGGGTCGCCACTGGGATGGTGCCAGTGCGCAGGGCCCTCGCTCCAGGTTATGTTCAACTAACTGCATTGGGGGCAAGATGATGTGCATACATGGGAGTGGTGGTACTAGACCCCACCCCCCTTTGGGAGGGGTGGAAATGTTATGCAATGTCACACACTAATTCCAACAGCTTAAGTATATTTGTAAATTGGTGCATAATATTGAGTAGTGTGTGTGTACTCTTACTTTTATAAAGCAAAGTACAGACTGGACAATCAATTATTGAGTGTTATTTCTGCGCACCTGCAAATGGCGATTACTAGCCCACACCATCTCCCTTGAGTAAGCCTCAGACTGCTCTGCAACGCTACCCTCTGAGAGTCAGGCGCTACAATTGGGTGTTTGGTTCCCAGTGAAGGACAACTGTAGTCATGTTATTTGTGCAGGCCTCACAGATAGTGCTTCGTTTTCCAACAGTCGGTCAAACTGAAAGAAAGCCAACAAATTAGGAGCAGACAACTAAGACAAGCAACAAAGCCATCTAATCATGATCAAGGGGCTGGCCCAAAACCCATTTATCTTATGTATTAAAACAATAGATCTACCTACAGACAGCTAAAAGTATGTGTTGCTCAGATCTAAAAATGGGAGGGTGGAATAGTTAGAATGAATTCTTCCTTTCACTGAGGGGTTTGGACATCTCACCAATCAAGGTAAGCTGTTCATCCTTTCATCTATGAAATGTGTCTCTAAACATCAACAAGGTGAAACCTTGAGACCTGAAGTGCTTCTCGTTTCACTGGTCCTGCACAGCTAAAGGTTCATTCTTGTGCAGAGAGAACTATCTCATGAGGAATTTTCTGCCTTGCCATTAAAGTCATGGGATTGCTTAGCTGTTGGGTACCTGTAATCATTGAATAGCAATATTCTTTTTTTCTTTTTCATTATTTGGCCACTGTAACCTATTAGGAGTATTATTTGAAGGTTTGCAACCTTACCTCAAATATTAATCACAGTCCTTTTAAGGGTGAACCAAGGGGGATATGTACAAGAAAGTGGCGGAGTGAGGTGTTAGCCGTCATGGCTTAACGCCTCACTCCGCCACTTCAGAAGCGCAAGGCTGCACCATATTTACAAGGATATGGTGCAGCCTTGCGTTTCACCCTGCGCTGGCGATACGCTTAGCAGTGTAGCACCAATGCAGGAACCCTTGCACTATAGTGCAAGGGTGTGTGCGTGCAGGGGAAGCTTGTTTATGTGCAGGAAGGTCCCCCTTCCTGCACACAAACAATCTTGAAATGCCATTTTGTCACTTCTATGTGTGCTGCTTAATGCAGCACACATGGAAGTTACAAAATGTCATTTTTTTTAAGGATTGTTTATGTGCAGGAAGGGTCACCTTCCTGAACATAAACAATCCAAGGCATTCTGCTTTTTCCATGTGTGCTGCCTTGTGCAGCACACATAGAAAAAGCAAAAACGAGGAGAAATAATGCATTTCTCCACGTTTCGCAAGTTAAGTTAAGACCAGGTTTTCCCTGGTCTTAATTTTGGCGCTGCCTCCTATTTATGCTGCCCTTGTAAATAGGGGGCATCATCAAAATCAATGGGTGTTGCATTGGAACGCCCACCGCAACACCCACTGCCCACCCCTTTCACGCTAAGCATAGCGTGAAAGGGGGCCTTATTTACAAGTAAGGCTCCCTGTTTTCCATTTTTACGGATTTTTACAGATAAATAGAAACAGAAAACAATGTGTTTTCTGTCTGCATTTATTTTGAAAAGTGGATAAATACAGAAAATTGTGTTCCTTTTAAGTGACTCTCCATGCTGTCTTTCATGAATTATAGGGGAGCAGCTGAGCATATGGACAGCATGGGAAATTAAAAGCAGGATGATATGTATTTAATTAACGGCATATGTCAACAAACATTTATGGTATAATGCTAATATTTACCAGTGGATGTATTGTTATGTAATATTTGACAGCTTAAATAGCTAAAACACGACCGACATCAAAGTATGAGTGCGCATCTATCAGTTAAATAAATATGGAAATGTACAGTTTTTCAACTTCATTTATACGCAAAACACAAAATAAATATGGATAAATACAGATAAAATGCCCAAAAAATAAATATGGATAAATACAGACGGAAATGTTAAAAAAATAAATACCATAAAACCGGGATCCCTATTTACAAGGCAGCGTTAAGCCATGTTAAGTGGCTGAAAGCTGCCTTGGAAATAAAGCAAAGCCCCTATCGTCACGGAAACGTCACAAAAAGTGATGTTCCCGTGGCGATAGAGGCTTGTATATATGCCCCCAAAAGTCTCTAATTAAACCTGTGCTTAACCCTCCCAAAGCTTTGCACAGAAGCAGTCCGGCATAGGCTAGAGACAATGTGTAAAGTATTTATTGAGTACTCAACTAGTAATAAAGTGAAAACATAACACAAGAAAAATCTCAAATCAATTTAGAAACATAGAGTAAATGTAAATAAATAAAATGACACCAAAATGACAAGAATACATTTAGTAGAACCAGTGTTATGAGGTTTTACATTTTTTATGAAAAATAGTGTGGAAAGCCATGGAGTGCCAACTGCGGGGAATCTGTGCATGCCGAATCAGCACAAAGTCATAAGTTCAGGCCGATAGCGATGGAACGTGGGCCTGATAGAGGACTACGTTCATCTGCTGCAAGTTTTAACTTCTGACTTCGATGTGAGGAGTGTGGTGCACGTCTCTGCAAGGTTCTGCATCACTTGCGTCCTGATCGGTGAAGCCTTCAGTGAGTAGCTGGGCAGTGCTGCTGGTCTGCGGGACTCTGTATCACTAGGTGTTAGATCCGTTGAAACCTTCAGTAAGGCAGGGAGAAGTGCACTCTGACCCCAAATGACACTTGAACATGAAAAACCTTGATAAAAACAAGAGAAAAGAGGTGTTCGGCAAAACAGGACCAGTTTGTTTAATTAAACATAGCGGCCAGGAGAACAGTTACAGACACAGGGTCTAAGGACTATCTCAATTTACAGTCGGTCTGTGGCCTTCTTCATTTCATTGTAGGTAATAAAAGGTTTCCGGTGATCCATATATGGTGAGGAATGTAAGTTGCTGCCTTTGGAGTCATAAATCAATTGTCTAATGGAAAATACAGGTGGGCCTCGACCTTGCGTGGACACAATGTGGCAAGTGGATAATGTGTCCAGATGTCTGGCATGGAGGCACGTGATCACTGCGTGTGTTGTGTCATGATTGGCTATATGTTCCTAACTCATGTGGCATCTGACTTTATGGTGTTTTAGGAGCATGCATTATAGGGGCCATTCTCCCTTGACCATTGTAATGTCTCTGCTCCTATCTGTGGGATTGATCTAAAGTTTCCTGTTTGTGCATTTGTCTGCCGGCTACGTGCCACCCCACCTGTGACCTATTAATCAGTGACCTTGGTCCTAGATCTCAGAGCTTGCCTTATTACATATTTGCAAGTCGCGGTTGATGTGGAGTTTACAAAGGGCGACGCCATTAATAAAGAGGCAATTTCGTTCTCATAAATGAATGTGTCGTTTTCCATATTAGCATCAGCTTTTCCATATTAACACAAAAATGAGGGTCCAGGACATTTAGGACACCACTTCAGGGTCAGGACTCACTCTTACAGAGGTCAGCAGAGGGAATCGGGTCAGGTACACTTGGCTTTGGTTAGCTGGAGATACTTGTTGAATCCCAGTAGTTTACAAACAAGAGCAGCCAACTGACCATTGGAGTACCTTCTGAGGTCCAGGGATCAAGGTAAGCAGGTATAGTCTTCCTTCAGACTTTAGACAGCAGGGCAGTCCTTCCTCTGAGTCTTCACAGGTCCAGGAGTTTTCTGATGTCAGGTTCTGGGGATGCCAGTTTTATGATCAGTGCCATCCTGTAGGGGTGTGGGAACACCTTTGTCTAACTGCAAAACTAGTTCTTTTAGTTTTTCCCTTTCCCATGGGTTTGGCTCCTGCCTGGCTAGAGATACAACGGGTTGACATGCCCAATTGTGTTCTGCTTATGCCAGTGAAAAGGCTGGCTTTTTCTAAAATTTGGATGGGCGGGGTCTGGCCCCAGGCTACCCTTTGTAATGCAATAAGGGCAGGAGCACAGCACCTCCCTAGCCACCCTGTCAGGAAGACTCACACCTTCCCACACACAGTTCCTTTGTCCACTGCCTGGGAGAAATACACATGACACCACAGGAGGGCTATTAACTGATAAGGGACCTTGGACACTGGCAGAGAGGCTCATTTGGCAAAGGCAGGAAAATGGCAACTTTCTAAAAGTGGCATTTTCAAAATAGTAATTTAAACTACGATTTGACCATTGGATTGGGTTTAAACTACTATTAATTTGAGACCTTGAACCATTGTTCTAGCTAGTCCAAAACTGAAGTTATGCATTGTAAGGAGTTATAATGTAGCCCAGTGTTTTTCTACGGGAGAGCTAGCCTTGCTGCAGCGGAACAGAACTTTGGAGGTTTTTTACTGACAGGACATGTAAAACATAAGTGCACATGTCCTTCTTTTTAAAATACCACACACCCTGCCCTATGGGCATTTAGGGTCTACCTTAGGTGTGAAATATTATTTTTGGGGGGGAGTTTTATATAGTGCAAACTTGACCTAAAGGGATCAGAGCGCTTTACATTAACACCAGATGGACACATTCATTTTATTAGGCACAGGGATGTTGAGCATCCCTGCCAAGACTCGAACCTGGTTCCCCAGCTTCGAGGTTGACTGCTCTAGCCATTAGGCTAAGTATTAAAAAATAATGTTTAGCCCTGGCAAAAGGTTTATTTGGTGACAGATGGACTGCCTGGCTAGAGACATTTGATGATTTCATTTATGGGGTGTAAAAGTCGATAACAAAAAGATGATCAAGTACCTTAAGATCCTCACTCATGAATGTGTAAAAGAAGTCATAAATTAAAATGTCACAAGCTGAAAAAATTAAATACAGTCAAATAAAAGCAGCCTTGAACCTTAAGTTCAATCCAATGCCAAATGTAGATTCCGAAAATTTACACCAAACAAATGTTTGGCCCCATGATGGAGCCCGAGAGTTGAACATATTGTTGTTGCCCCCGGGCAGCAGCTGGCTGTTGTCTTGCTACTTCGATGGTAAGACCCCTTATCGGTAACTGGTCCCTGTGAAGCCTGGAACACAGAGCCACAAAAAGACTTCTGCCTGCACCTGGGCCTGCAGTGGTCCTTGGTCCCAGAGAGGGAGTGTTGCAGCATACGGACTTGTGCTGGCCTGCTCGTGCCCCCTGACAGGGTGCTGCCGGGGTGTGGCGGGGCCAGATCCTGAATAGGTGAATGGTACCTCATTCTCAATCATGTGAGCTATTGACCCCCCCTTTGTGACTTTTTCCCTGACTATGGGGTGTGCATGGTGTGCTCGTGTCCCCCTGGTGTGATGCACTAGGGGTGAGGCGGGACCTGGTAGGTGGTTGAGCTCAACATTTGCACGCTATCTGCTACCTGCCAATACATTGCCACTGCCTTTTGAGTGTCTTTCCCTGCCATAAGATGTGTAAGGCTGATGCAAAACAGCCTTAACTCTCGTTTGACACACAAAGGCAGATGCGCACAATGGAATCACTTATGGACGACCAACAGCAGAGTCAGGGGGGGCAGAGAAGGCTCGTCTCAAGACCCTGAAATTCAAGCAATATTTCTGGATCTAAAGCATAATCTGACCACTATCGACACCAAAATCGATCTGTTGACCGACAGGTTTGATCGCCTAAAGGAGAAGGTTGACAGTCATGATGAGTGCATCAACCAACTCAAAATCTGCATGTTCACAGTTGAAGATGACAACTCCGCGGCGGTTGAGAAGCTGCTCTGAATGGAAGAGGCTTTGAAGTCATCCAGAGTAAAAATGAAGATTTGGAGGTGCGTTTGCAGAGAGATAACCTGAGAATATTGGGCGTCCCTGAGTCCACTCCTCTGGGCCGCATGGAAGAGTCAGTGGAAACAGTGCTTCGGATGCTTTTTGTTGATGTGCTCTCTGCTATGTTAATCGCGAAAAGAGCACATAGATCACTGGGTCAGCAACCTCCACCTGGGACGCCAGATTACCCCATAATTGCCCAACTCTTAAAATCTTGGTATAGAGACACGGTCCTGAGACTGGCTAGGGATCAATGAACACTCAGTTACCAGGGTAATGCAATATCATTCTACTCAGACTTCACAGTCGTGGTACAGGAGGGCAGATGAGATTTCATATCCATTAAGCGTTCCCTCCAAAAACACTGATGCCAAATACTCCCTGCTGTGTCCGGCCAAACTACAAATGTGGACAAACAAGGAAGCGACACATTTGTCAAGGGCCTTCGGCTCAATGTGGCCCGGCCACCTTCTGAGCCCCATAACACATATTCGGGCCATCTCAGCAACAATGACTGAGGGGCTGCACTTCCGGGCGAGGTGCATGCCATCACAATGCATGCAGTTTTGGTCCTTGGAACACCCTACTGACTTGCCCAGGATATGACTACATTGTGATCCTGAGGCGACCCAGGTGACAGAGCTGTGCTAGCTAACTGTCCGGTGGGTGGGCTCTGACTACCCTAATGCTGTGATGTCCCCCTCTTGCCACCCAGCTACCACCGACTGGGAGAATGTCACACCTCTGGTTCATCCTTTTTGGATGATTCCCTGGTTTTTCTCACAGTATGCCCCTTTGAGGCTCTGTTTCAGTGGGACGGTGGCATTTGGCCCAATTGGAGCAATGACGTGGGTGGCGGGTGGAATCTTTCTGGGATTGTTGATGATGACAGTTTATTGTGTTCTAAATGTCTCTCTATCCCTTCCTATCCTCCCCCGCCACTCAGCATGCAGCCAGTAGCCTGAATTCCGGGCACACTACACATCCACATTCGATGATTTTCACCCACATTTAGACCTTCACGCCAACACAAAAATGGTTGACTTGCAATGTATGGAGCCTCAATGATGGGCATAAAACACGACTTGTTAAGGCGTACCTTTAGCGACATAGCATAGATATTTGCATGTTGCAGGAGCTGCAACCAACTGAAACTAAACTGACGTGCTTGGTGGATAGGTGAGCGGCATGCTGCTCACTACTTGAATTAGGCGCATAGGGTAGCTATACTTATTCGGAAGGGCCTGCCCTGATGCACATGTCTGACTCTTTGTGATCAGTAGGGTCGATATATGATGCTCTTTGGCACGCTGCAAGGTCATCATCTGCTCAGGCTAATATCTGTATATGGTCCTGATGTAGATGATCCCCGTTTCTTTTACAGAGATTTGGCAGCTTATGGGTATGCTTGGATCCGGGACGATTTTGTGGTGGGGGGGTATTATAGTTATTTTGGAGCCTAAGGTGGGCAGATCTAGCAAATCCAGGTGCCCTCACCAGAATGCGTCCACACAGCTGCGATCCACAATAGTTTACAATGACCTCATTGGCCTTTGTAGGGCTCGACATGGGAGCATCAAAGAGGGGTTTTGCATAGCCCCTACCTATACATATTGAGCATGAATTGACTATTGGCTAGCGACGCATGGCAGATGCATGGACCATTGTGGTCCTTCATCTGCAAGAGACATTAACAGATCATGCCCCTGTGCTACTTAAGATGTCACCATCAGAGTATAAAATGCGCACCTTTATGTGGTGCCTTCCGGAAGGAGCACTACGAGACCAAGTGTTCAGTGAGGAGATCCGGGCGGCTAATGTGGAATACTTCATGCATAAAGTGGGTACAATCATCTCTAGCTCGATCTTGTGGGAGGTATTCAATGCTGTAATCCATGGGGTGTGCATAACAAAACAGGCTGGCATTCTGCGGGAGCTGTGCAGAGAGCTGACGCAGCTTGAAGATGACATTTCAAGCTGGAGCTCCAGTACTTTGCCAACTGTAACATGTTCACGCTTGAAAGTATACAGAGCACACTTACTGACTTTGATGAGGCAGTGCAAGAGAGACAGAGTTTCTAGGCAAGGAGGCCCGCGCTTGGCGCTATGGTGAAGGTGCCATGGCAGGCAAGACTTTGGCTAATTTGCTGCAGACATCTTGGGTGAGTGACTAGATTGCTGAATTATGAAATTATGACCAAGAGGTGATTGTCAGGGTGGAGGCAGTATAGAAGAAAATGATCAACTTTTACTCTAAACTTTACATGACCTCTCAGACTGGCCCTCCATCTGACCGTATCTCTTTCATCAACGTGGTGCAACTGCTATGGCTGGAGAATGTTCACCGAAGGTTCCTTCACTTGCAACTCCCATTACAGAGGATCAATGGTGTTTCTGTTGCACTCAGTCAGAGGCTCTCTTGACTAATTACAGGCTGCTCCTAGTTCATTTTAAGTATCCCCGCAGACTCTACTGCACCCCAGAGCAGCAACACAGGATGGGCCTTCGGGAGGATGCATTCTGCGATGTTCTGTGCTGTGCACTTATTTCTTGCATTTAGCATGGGACTGCCCAGGGGTGGGACAATTCTGGCTCACTTTTTTTTAGAACATTGCAGAGATCATAGGGCACCCTCTGGAATGCTTGCCTAGAGTTGATCTGCTGGCATATGTCAAGCAGGATCCCCAAGAGAGGCGAAAGCTAACGGCACTGCCGCTTCTGCTTACTAAGTGGCAGGTGGTGATGCATTGGTGTCGCCACCCAGTGCCGCAACTGGCCAAGAGGCTTCAGAATGCAGCTTACTGTCAGGAACAATTGACCGCATACTGGGAACTGATGCTTGTGAGGTCCTGTTCTAAAGATATTTGGTCCCCCCTAGAGTCTTTTTTAAGTGCACGAACTGGGGAGCAGGTGGAGGTCGCTGCTTCAGACACGAGGTAAGCTGATTAGATGTAGCTTCATCCGGTCACATGTAGAGATCTTATAAGTGGGGCCTGAGTTTACTGTTTGTTGTGGCCAAGTCATACTCTCATGAGGGTTTGAGGGGTGTCCCTACTACATAATCTCCATCCATACCTATCTTGTTGAGTGGCTGCTTCCCCCTTGTTCTACCATTTCCCCTTCCCTCCTAGCTATGACGAATAGAGATATGAACTTTGCAATGCTACTGATTGAACCTATGGTTCAAATAGGCTTTAAAGAACGGATATGCATTGTATTGTGACATAGATTGTAATGCTGTACGTTGTATCTCTGTCTGAAACTTAAATAAAAAGAAATTTAAAAAAGAATGAGGAAGCTATGTGACTTAGAGTTATTGATGGATGCTTGACCGATTCATCCAGATGACGAATGCTGAGAGAAACTCTTAGCCTGGGGTGAGTTTTGATGTCTGCCAGAGCTGAGGAGCGTGGTGAAAGACAAGCTGCTGACATCGAGGTCGGAGGTGCCCAGAGTGAATCAGTCATGAGCATAAAAAGTAAGCCAAAGCAAAAGACTGAACAAAGTGCTGTCTGCCAGTAAAAAGAAGCTATGTTTTAGATTTGGATTTTCATTTTTACATGAAGGTAAATGTCCCACCATTGGACAAATATATAACGGCTGTGAAAAAGAGAATCATTTTGTTACAGTTTGTAAAGTGAATGAAAAAGCAAGTGTGTCACAGTGCGAAGACTGAATGACCACCAGAACATTCCAGAGGCAACATTCAACGCACCCCCACAAGGACAAGTGGTGACATCAATTGAGTCAAGTTTACTCTGAAGGAAGTTGGTTGTCATCTAAATTATTGTCAAAATGTTTGTCACCCTCAATATCAAGTAAAAGAGAGGAAGACGGTTGCGCCATATCAATGTTTACCTCAGAGGAACGTGTGCATGTCAGAATGGTTGCATGTGACAAAAAATGTTAGTCAAAGAAAAGATGACATGCCAAAGCATCAAAGTCATACAAACATTGTTGGAAAATTCCATTGAAAATTAATGATTGCTTGATACCTTTCATAATGGACAGTGGCGCATCGATAAACATAATGCCTGAAGAGAAATACAATGGATTTTCTCCATTGCCTTGACATATGCCATCGAAAACCAGAGTGTATACTTGGGCTGCATTGATACCCATAAAAAGTGAAGGATCATTTGTAGTGACTCTAAAACACAAGAAAACAAAGGTGTAAGCACCCATCCATGTGCTTCAAGGTACAGCAGCAAGTGCCCATCTGCTCGGTTTCCGTACGGCTGCTGAGATGGTAGTGATTTCTGTCAATTACAATATGAAGGCTTACCACAAAATAGTAAGTCAATTTCCTTCATTGTTTCATGGTTTGGGAAAGCTTAAAACTATGAAAGTAAAGTTACACATTAATGACAATGTCCGTCCTGTTACTCAGAGACATAGACAAGTTGCTTTTCATTTACAAGAAGCTGCTGTAAAAGAACCTGAATCATTACTTAAGCATGACATTATTGAGGTTTGAACTGGTCTGATGTCATGGGTGTCTCTGATAGTGGTAGTGCCCAAAAAGGACAGTGAAGGAGCGATACGCATATGTGTTGATATGCGCCAAGCAAACAAGGCAATTGAACGAGAATGACATCCTGGTCTTCACATTGCTGAGATGATAACGCAAGTAAATGGTGCAAAGGATTTCTCTCATCATGATTTTAATAAAGATTATCATCAGCATTGTTGCGGCTTTCTTCCGTGACCCGGGTCACAGAAGGAAGCCACAACAATGAAGCATGAATGAGCAGCATAGAGGGCTTTTGTGTCACTCGTAGTAGATCTTGATTACTCCCATAGAGTTATAGGTATCATTCTGAACCTTTAACATTATCACAAGTCAATGAACTTCATGAGAAAGATATGTGAGTGGCTTAACTTACCTACAGAGAAACGGTCTAAAATTCCTACCACTTCCTCTCTTTCCTGAAGAAAGCCCACTGATCCATAGAGATAGAAAAGCGCTGAAAAGGAGACACGCGAGCGCGCGATACAAAATGGCCGCCTCCCAATGAGCTCTAGCGAGTTTTTGCCCGTTTTTGTTTAAAAACGACGAAATTTTGTCAGAATTATCTCTGCAAGGAGGTCGTTGTGTTACTGAAGCCGGTACCTGTGCTGTGGAGTTGATTCCACGTTTTCGGACGACGAAAGTGGTGTTTCTCCTCTTCAGGCTCCTGCTCCCAGCTCTGCCTTCAGGTACTGCCAGGCTTGTCTGTCAGGGGGGCGGAGTGAGCACTCAAGAAAGGGCCTGGCTTGGGCCTAACCACTCCCACAGACCATTTTAGCTGCTGCACCAGTCATTTTAAGGATTTTTTCACAAATATCACTCTATTTTCTCACAAACTTTATATTTATTTACAAATGTAATCCTTTCTACAAGAAAATGGATAATAAAAATTCTCTTCATAATAAAAGAAGACAGCAGGTTTCACCTCCACCAATTAAATCAAAAGTGGTAGAGTCATCTGAACCTTCCTTATCTCTAATTCTGGAAGAAATTCAGGCACTTCGTGCTAATACAGATACAATTGCGTCAGAGATTAAAAACGTGCGCAAAGAAATGGCTAGTTTATGAATGAAAATCTCTGATAATTCAATTAAAATACAAGATAATAAGGTTAAAATAGACGCTTTTATCCCACTTGTGGTGAAAATATCACCTATGTCTGCACTACTTTTAGATATGGAAAATCGCAATAGACAATATAACCTACGCATTTTTAATTTACCAGAAGATGTTGAGGGTGCCAACTGCAGATTATATTTGGAAAATCTGATTCCTGGCCTCTAAAAAATCAGTTTTCCAGAAAAATTTGAAATTGATAAGGCTCACAGGATTCCTTCCCATCGCAACCCTCAAAACACAAAACCTCGACAAATGATCTTTAAAGTTCTCCGTCACCACCATCTGGTTTTGATCAGGAAAGCAGCACGAGAAATCCCTTCATTGATGGTCAATGGGAATAAAATATTTATTCATCAAGATTTTGCCAAGGAGACTGTTTCAATTCGCAAGGAATTCACTGCTCTTCGTCCTCAACTAAGAAGTCTTGGTTTCACATATGGTCTTTTTGATCCTTCAACAATGCGTATTTGGAAAGATAATTTCTCGAAATCCTTTCATTGTGCTGAAGAATTAAAACAGTTTTTGAATCAACAGTCACAGCACCCAATGGATACTCATGACTCTGCTACTTGCTTATTGCCAGTTACGTATTTTCTGACAAATTGATGAGTTATTCTTGCATTGGGCTCCAACGGTTCCGGTCATGCTTGTAGAGCGTGTGTGCATTTCATTCTTGATATTAATGTATTTTGTTTGTCGTTTTTTCCATGTTTTATTTTCTTCCTTCCTTTTTACTTGTTCTAGAACTACTATTTTCTCATACTCCTTCCTTATTTTTGGCTTTCCTCCTCTTGACCTTTTCTCTCTCTCTTTTTCATTATGGCTAATGTTCGCAATATTAAAGTAGTCTCATTAAATGTTAAAGGTTTACGTCATCCAGTTAAGCGTACAAAAATTTTAGATTATTTAGGTAGTTGCAAAGCAGATATTTGTTTTATTCAGGAGACTCATATAGACGACAAAATCTTAGATTATATGAAGAAAAAGTGGGTTGATACTATTGTCTCCTCTCCTGCTAATGGCAAAAAAATGGTGTGGCTATTTTTTTGCAAAAAAATTACATTGCCAAATTTTGAGTAAAACTTCAGATGCTGACGGGAGATATATTATAGTTAAAATTAAAGTTCATGATTCAGTCATATTTTTACTTAATGTTTATGGCCCTACAGCAGATGATCCTGTTTTTTGGTCTAATCTTACTACTGAGGTTCTAAAATTGGGTAAAGTTCCTTTAATTGTTGGAGGTGATTTTAATGTTATATCTGATCCTTTATTAGATAGATTATCTTGTACTAAATTTCACCCTCCTAAGGTTTTTCATGCTTTTAAATCATTTATTCAAACCACTAAGTTAGTTGATATTTGGCGCCTACACTTCCCTACAGAAAAAAGTTTTACATTTTTTTCAAACCCACATAATTCTCATTGTAGGATTGATTATTTATTAGTCTCCAAGCAATTAATTCAATCCATGATTACTCCTAAGATTGGTAACATTGATATTTCAGATCATGCTTTGATTTCTTTTGTTTTGAATTTAAATTCAACTTTTACAAAACAATCTAGATGGCGAATGAATACTGATATTGTTCTTGATGAACATAATAAACCAAAGCTCTTAACTGCCATTCAAGATTATTTCCTACTCAACCCTGAAGGTTTTTTTTTTGTTTTTTTTTGTTGCATATTTATATAGCGCAAACTCGACCCGAAGGTATTGGAGCGCTTTACATGAGCACCGTATTTACATTACACATTCAGGCATGGGGAGATTAAGGGGCCGATTCGGGCCGGAAAACAGACCGACCGACTCGGTGCGGGATTTCAGTCCGACCGACTCGGACCGGCGCCGTACGACCCGGGTAGTACGATGAAATGCATGTGAAACCCAACCGACTTGGACGGAATACAAAACGAACGAACAAGCCGGACAAAAACAAGCCATCCGGCCGGAAAATCTGCCGAAACGAACCGACCGACACGCTCCTGGATTGAACCCGAACAAAACGTACCCGCGAACTCCAACCCGCGTAGTACGATGATGTGCGTGCAAAACACGACCGACTCGCACGGAGCTCAAGCCGTACGACCGACACGCATACAAAACCCAGCCGAAGCAACCCAATACTCCGCGCCCGACTCGTACGCCGCATATGAAATATAGCTGACACACAGCGGGAACGAGTCGGACAACATCGCACCAGACAACAGCAGCGTCCGACTCGGACACAAGAACGACACCTACATGCACCAATAGCACCAAGGAAAAATAGTTTTTAAAAAAGGGCCAAAAAAGCAACCACTAAGCCAATAAATACTTGGGGGGGGGAAATGGAACAAGGACACACCTCCAACTCCACCTACATCAAGGCCACAAATCCCTACCATGATCCTTTGCAAATTCCACTGACCTGCCAGCAAACAACACCATCACACAGCAACCACAGACACACTCACAGCTCATACATCACACAAGCCACACACCATTACCACACCTACAAATCGCACCCTCACACACACCCAGCTAAACCTACACTCACACACCCCCACTTGCACACACACACACACATCAATCACCACCACCACCACCATGCCCCTAAAGAAGAATCCAAAGTTCCTAGATAGTGAATTGGAAGTCATGGTAGATGATATTCTCAGGGTAGAGCCACAGTTGTTTGGTACATTGGTACAACAGACCCAGATGTTGCAGAAAACCAAGATGTGGGCGAGGATTGTCGACAGGGTGAACGCACAATCACCATGTTTGCGCACAAAGAAAGACATCCAGAACAGGTGGTATGATGTGCGCAGGAGGGTCCGGGAACTACTTAAAAAGGATTACCTCCTCAGCCAGCACACCGGCAGTGGCCCTCCTGCAAAACCAGTATACCTCAGGCCCTGGGAGGAGAAGGTGTGGGCCATCCTACCACCAGTGAGCGTATATGGACTAACAGACATCCCAGAGCCTGGTGAGTACACAACTAATATACACAATATGGTGTGACAACACACACACATCACAGTCAAGGGGATAGGCAAACCATGCACCCTTAGCAAATACACAGCAACCAAAACATATTCATCCCAAGATGTGAATGCTAGACAAACACAATACCTGCCATCTCATACTGATATCTAACTGTGTCATGACATGTACAAACCTAACAACAAATACAGCAAGGCAGTGGCACAAATAGAACCAACAAACACTCTCAGATATTTTGACACCACTAGAACACCACCTCACAGGGAAGATCACTGAAAGGAAGGAATTCTGTGTATGCTGGTCAAGTCAGTGTAGCCAATAGCATGATGGGAGTTGGAGTCATAGATATTGCTCAGCCTCACAAGTGGCCCATCAACACCACCCTGAACCATGCACACATCACAGGGAGTGGAAAAGGACTCACAAGATGGCTGACACTGGGAACTGGTGTGGGGAGCACAAGGCCCTGCTGGGAACTATGCAACAACCAACAGCAGGACTCCACTGACTGACATCCTGAAAGACAACTTGCACTCCCTGCAATGGAAGCCCGTTCCATGGTGGGATATCTGGCTGGGTGGGAAGGAGGACTCACAGCTCTGACCATAGTTACCAGCACCTCCCCTCACACACCCCCTCAACACTAACTCCACATAACCCACCTGGGAGAATGCAATGCCTCAAATTCTAACTGAAGATCCCACAAAGAACCACCACCCTGGGTCATGCTGTGTGAAGCACAGGGACACTCTTGGGACTTGTAGCCAAACAACCGCAAGGACAACACTCACAGCCATCCTGTCAGCACAGGCACCCCACCCCACAGGGAAGCAGAGTCAAAGGAAGGAAGGATGGGCATGCTGGGAAGGGGGTGGAGGCACTAGCATGATGGGAGTGGTAGTCACAGCTCAACATCCCCCACCCACATGGCCCAGCAAGCTACCACTGAAGCATGCACACCTCGCAGGGAGTGAAAAGCTACTTCAAAGATGTCTGACACTGGCCTCAGCTGTGGGCAGCACAAGGCCCTGCTGGGAACTGGGCACCAACAAACATCACGACCACATTGTCAGCCATCTTGCCATTGCTGTCACACTCACACACACTGAAGTCCACTCAAAAGGAAGGAAGGATGGGCATGCTGGGAAGGGGGTGGAGGCAATAGCATGATGGGAGTGGTAGTCACAGATATTGCTCACCCTCACAATTGGCCCATCAACACCACCCTGAACCATGCGCACATCACAGGGAATGGAAAAGGACTCACAAGATGGCTGACACTGGGTACTGCTGGGGGAAGCACAAGGCCCTGCTGGGAACTGTGCAACAACCAACAGCAGGACACCACTGACTGACATCCTGAAAGACAACTTGCACTCCCTGCAATGGAAGCACGTTCCATGGTGGGATATCTGGCTGGGTGGGAAGGAGGACTCACAGCTCTGACCATAGTTACCAGCACCTCCCCTCACATACCCCCTCAACACTAACTCCACATAACCCACCTGGGAGAATGCAATGCCTCACATTCTAACTGAAGATCCCACAAAGAACCACCACCCTGGGTCATGCTGTGTGAAGCACAGGGACACTCTTGGGACTTGTAGCCAAACAACCGCAAGGACAACACTCACGGCCATCCTGTCAGCACAGGCACCCCACCCCACAGGGAAGCAGAGTCAAAAGGAAGGAAGGATGGGCATGCTGGGAATGGGGGTGGAGGCACTAGCATGATGGGAGTGGTAGTCACAGCTCAACATCCCCCACCCACATGGCCCAGCAAGCTACCACTGAAGCATGCACACCTCGCAGGGAGTGAAAAGCTACTTCAAAGATGTCTGACACTGGCCTCGGCTGTGGGGAGCACAAGGCCCTGCTGGGAACTGGGCACCAACAAACATCACGACCACATTGTCAGCCATCTTGCCATTGCTGTCACACTCACACACACTGAAGTCCACTCAAAAGGAAAGAAGGATGGGCATGCTGGGAAGGGGGGTGGAGGCAATAGCATGATGGGAGTGGTAGTCACAGATATTGCTCACCCTCACAATTGGCCCATCAACACCACCCTGAACCATGCGCACATCACAGGGAATGGAAAAGGACTCACAAGATGGCTGACACTGGGTACTGCTGGGGGAAGCACAAGGCCCTGCTGGGAACTGTGCAACAACCAACAGCAGGACACCACTGACTGACATCCTGAAAGACAACTTGCACTCCCTGCAATGGAAGCACGGTCCATGGTGGGATATCTGGGCTGGGGGGAGAAGGAGGCCCGGATGGCAACCAAATAGCACCAATGCTGGTCAGGCACACACCTCAACATTCACATTGACATGCCACAGGTTGGCAGGACAATGTGCTACACCAATATCACTCTCTGACTGTCACAATTTAGGAGCATGCTATGTCCAGGCACGCATCCAGAGGTACAGTCACAACTGTCAGGTGTTTGAACAATTGATGCCTGTAGAAACATACCATACAATCTGTGTCTCTCCCCAAAACAGGTGATGATGGGGACTCAGCAGCAGACCAGGAGGAGTCCCTGTCCCAGGCTCCGGGGGACACTCAGCTCACTGGTGTGGATCAGCCTCTGCACCCCTCGGATGGCGAAGAACTAGCTGGACCCTCCGGTGTCAGTCATCATGCAGCACCAGCAGGACCAACATCTGCACCCCCTGCACCCACCCCTCCAACTACTGCCAACACACAGGCCACCCCTGCCAACACGGACACACCAAGGACCACAGGTGACAACAGCGCAGGGACCCAGGCCCAAACTGGAGCTGCTGACAACGAGCCCACGAACAACACCCAAGTGGGCACACGGTCACCTGTGCATGCCACCGCAGGTCCCTCACGTGTCGCCAGGGGTGGTGGGAGGGGTGGTAGACACAGGTCGCTCTTTGCAGAGGGGTCGGGACTGCATGATGACCCACAACTGGCATGCATTGCGGATGCGTACCAGACTAGCATTGAAGAGGTCAGCCAGGTAGTGGGGATCCTCAAGGACATACAACAGCAGCAGGCTGCCCATCATGCCCGCTTGGACTCCCACATGTCCCGTGTCGAGACACACATGTCACGTGTCGAGACACACATGTCACATGTCGATACACACATGTCTGGCATAGAGTCCAAGTGGGACACATTGGAACAACTAACAGCGGTGCATAGGGACATACTGACATGCCTCCGCCAGATTAGCACCAACATAGCCTCACCTCCCTGTGTGCCCACAACATCTGCTGCTGAAACAACTGCAAATGCCACAGGGAGGGCGGAGGACTCTGGCGGAGAGTCCCCTGCACCGCTGCAGCCTGCACCTGATGGTCCCCCCCCCAAGAAGAGGGGCCGTCCGAGGAGGCCAAACTGAGAGGCCGATGGCCAGCTACATCCCCAGGAAGCCAACACCTGTTCTGGAACTTTTCCTCTGTGTGCAAACTGCACGCCCTGTCGAAGGCAACCCAACTCGCCCACATGACATGGGGAGCTCTAGTTGTCCAAATTCATCAGATGACTGTGGACTTTACTCTGGACATTTCAGCTACCAAGACTTCAAAATCACATGGGAACTTTGGATTCCAATTTCTATGTACAGCACCCACCATCCTGTGCACCATCCCCACACCTTTTGTAAATAAACTCACCAATACACCATATCTGCCTCTGTTGTGATTCCAACGTGGTGTCTGTCATGGTGATGGTGATCAGAAAGATTACACTGTGCATGCTAACTGCTACAGCAACTCCAACACCGTCATGTCAGTCATGGCGAAGTGACACATATGAGGGAGACACACCACTAAGGCCACACAACACATACACACCAGGGCCATCAGACTCATCCCCTACACTGATGTTGCCAGGAAATACAGTGCAATGCACAGACACCACACCTATTCACAGTCTGTGTCAACTAGACTACAGGTGCAGTAAGCAAATGTCACTCAGATGTGTGACTACAGACAACGCACATCCCAAAGTGAAGCACAGGTTTATTACACATTTGCAACCTGTTGTTTCCACTACAAATGCAAGCTAATCCCACCTGGCTGTGGCCACAAAGTCAAACAATGCAGAAGATAGAAAGTCCAGAGGTGTGTGGCACATCACCTGTAGGTAAACAACTGCTGCCACCTTGGAAGTTGAATCATGGATTCGGGGATCCAAGTTGATCAAACAACTCCGGCAGTACCCTGTGAAGGACAGACATGACACACAGTCAGAACCACTGAAGAACAGCACAGAACGGCAATAATCATGTCTAATACCTGTTACAAGATAACTACACAAAAGCAAGTTAGCAGGTCAACACTGTTGGGCAGTACAGACCACCTGCAAGGACACATTCCTGCACGCATCCAGTCAAGTTGCACATGGCCACACTCAAACAGCACCAGAGCACCACACACACATATCATGCAAATCTAAAGCATTGACATCACAACCCTCTGGATACTCACATTCAGCTGAAGAAGTTGATGATGAGCTGTGTGCGGACATCACCATCATCATCATCATCATCATCACTGGCTTCGTGGCCCAGGCCAGGATCCTCCACAGGTGGCGGATGTTGGTCATCGTCATCCAGGATGAGAGGCAACTCCTTCCGCACTGCCAGGTTGTGTAGCATGCAGCAGACGATGACAATCTTGCACTCCTTTGCTGGGGCATATGGGAGAGCCCCTCCTGTCTTGTCCAGGCAGCGGAAGCGGCTCTTCAGGAGACCAAAGGTCCACTCAATCACCCTCCTCGTCCGACCATGTGCCTCATTGTAGCGCATCTGGGCTGGTGTCACAGGGTTCCTGAGGGGTGTCAGCAACCACAGCATGTTGGGGTATCCCGAGTCACCTACAGACAGACAATTGCACATTAGCCGATTTGGAAAAGTGTGCTGAAAGCAACATAGCAGAACACACACAATGGTACAAAGTCAGTACACACCGACAAGCCAGGCACGCTGGTTCTGCATCTGTGACATCATCCTCGGGATGCGACTACTCCTCATCACGTAGGCATCGTGTGCCGAACCGGGGAAATGGGCACACACATGTGTGATGGTCATATCTGCAAGACATACCACAGCATTTATAGAATGGTAATGTTTACGGTTCCTGTATGCCTGCTCATGTGCCTGTGGTGGTACCAAAGCCACATGTGTTCCATCAATGGAGCCAATGACATGTGGCATCCTCCCCAGGGCATAGCAGTCACTCTTGACATCAGTGAGTCGTTTACGTGGTGGGAAATAGATGTACTGGTTAAGGCATCTCAACATTGCCACCAAAACATCGCGTAGCACACGGCTGAACATAGTCTGTGACATACCACCAGTAGATGCCACAGTGTGTTGAAAGGTACCGGTGGCAAAGAAGTGTAGGGCTGCCATCACCTTCACCTTGGGGGTCAGCGCTGTAGGATACGGCCGGCCAGGCTGCAAATGTGGGTCCAACCGCACTGCCAAATCCTCAATCAGCTGCCTGGTGAAGCGGTACCGTCGGATGCTGTCACGTTCCACCATCGTTGCCAGGTCTGGGAATGGTCTATGGACAGCAGGAACCCTGCAGTGCAGAGGTGAAGAAAGCAAGATTGCCAGTCACCCCACATATGTTCCATTCACCATACTCAATTTCACATGATACATCATTACCAAACACAAGTACTTGATGTGTGTCTCATTCTGTTTGGACATATATGGCACCTACATGGACATCATCTAACATCTCTGTTCAACAAGTGTGGACAACAGGTCCCAGGGTGTGCAATGTGAAACCATTTGGATGTGTCACAGTACCCATTTACTGCTCTCACATTCCACACACATACCACAGTGACATGTCTGGACAGATGCGCCACAGGCATCATGACTCATTGACAGGTAGATTCCCAGGGACACTGTCTTGCCACATGGACACTGGCATAACATGGCGTATCATGTACACGTCAGAAAAACAAACATGACACCCACAGGTGGTGGACCCTGTAGCCTCTGCAGGACAGACATGGACGTCTGTGACACACACACACAACATCTAAGTCCATGCACAAACAACGTGGATGTGGATACTGTCTCCCATTGTGCACATGGAGTCAGACATGTGAAACTCAACATGCACACAGACTGTGAAGGGACATGACTATTGTGGCAATGGTCCACCCTGTGACGTACATGCCTTCCCACGTGAGCCTGGGGGTATGTGACATGTCATACACATACACAACCTGGAAATGTGGCCATGCCACATGCTCCAAAATGAACATTTGCACATCACAGTGGTCATGTGCACAACACACAAAGGACCCTGTCCCCATGAACACGTGCACATCCTGGGTGTGTCTGCCCCCAAGTGCCACCCCAAAAACAACATGTACACCCCCATACACAGATAAGGTCATGCTGCCACACATGCCTTAGATACAGTGTGGACTGGGTGTGGTGTAGTAGGTGTGCCCCTGAGTCCCTGGAAAGTATATGTGGCTGGCATAGGTTCACCAGTGACCAGCATGGTGACATATGCGTGTGGCCTGTCCAGGGACGCGTTGTACAGCAATGGTCCGATCGGTGTGCCCACACGGACCATTGCATTGAATGTGAGCGGGTACGCGTTGTACAGCAATGGTCCGATCGGTGTGCCCACACGGACCATTGCATTGAATG
Organism: Calotriton arnoldi; assembly: GCA_963921515.1. Classification (NCBI taxonomy): domain Eukaryota; kingdom Metazoa; phylum Chordata; class Amphibia; order Caudata; family Salamandridae; genus Calotriton; species Calotriton arnoldi. The sequence continues at coordinate 127,182 of CAWUFW010017242.1, forward strand.
TGAGCGGCTACGCGTTGTATCGCGGGTATGCGTTGTACAGCAATGGTCCGATTGGTGTGCCCGCACGGACCATTGCATTGAATGTGAGCGGGTACACGTTGTATCGCGGGTACGCGTTGTACAGCAATGGTCCGATCGGTGTGCCCGCACGGACCATTGCATTGAATGTGCGCGGGTACGCGTTGTACAGCAATGGTCCGATCGGTGTGCCTGCACGGACCATTGCATTGAATGTGAGCGGGTACGCGTTGTACAGCAATGGTCCGATCGGTGTGCCCGCACGGACCATTGCATTGAATGTGAGCGGGTACGCGTTGTATCGCGGGTACGCGTTGTATCGCGGGTACGCGTTGTACAGCAATGGTCCGATCGGTGTGCCCGCACGGACCATTGCATTGAATGTGAGCGGGTGCAGCGTTGTACAGCAATGGTCCGATCGGTGTGCCCGCACGGACCATTGCATTGAATGTGAGCGGGTACGCGTTGTATCGCGGGTACGCGTTGTACAGCAATGGTCCGATCGGTGTGCCCGCACGGACCATTGCATTGAATGTGAGCGGGTACGCGTTGTACAGCAATGGTCCGATCAGTGTGCCCGCACGGACCATTGCATTGAATGTGAGCGGGTACGCGTTGTATCGCGGGTACGCGTTGTACAGCAATGGTCCGATCGGTGCGCACGCATTGGCTGGGGCCTGGCATGGCAACGGACGCGTTTTTGAAGCTTCAACGAGTCTGATGCAGTGAATTCAGTTGGCCAGCCACAACAATGTTGCAAATTCATGGGTGTCATGAAGTTGAAGTTTTTGAATGATGCTGTGGGCGTGTCTTGGTGCTGCAATTCCATGGATTGGTCAGATTCATAAGATGCATACGACTTGGACCTATCACTTTGGACACATGGCACAGTATCTGCCTCTGCAGCACACATATAATGCTGGCTGTTCCCCTGAGGGCTCACTTGCCTGCACTACATGCTCCAGGACGACATCTGCCACTACACTTCTGCTGTCTCTGCATCCTCTGGCTACTGCAATGGCACGTACTGTGGAGAGAGCCCCAGCCTTCACCCATGAGGAGAACCAGGCCCTGCTGGACAACCTCCTTCCACAGTACCGCAAGCTGTATGGGACACCAGGGGAGCAGGTGAGTGTGCTGTCCACTGCCTTACTAATTGTGCATGTTGTCTGACAAGCAGGATTTACAGTGTGCACACCACTGGCTAGCATGCTCACTGAGTAGTTCTCACCCCCCAAAGTGTGTAGTCACATGCACTGAACAGGTACAGTGGAGTAACAGTGCATTCAAACAAGGTTCACTTCCCAGGCAATGATACCATGTAGTAACTGCTGGCAAACTGTCCATAGCCCTCGTTGCACTGCCTGTGTACATCATATGCCCCTGTGATTGAGACATGTATTTCCAACTGCGTGATGCACGGATATGTTGCATGTGTAGTAATGGCCTTTTCACTTTGTCATCCTCACAGGTTGATGCCCATCAGAAGCAGGATATCTGGCTGGCCATCGTCCGGGCAGTCAGATCCGTGGGGGTCTACAAGCGCCGGATCCGCAACTGCCAGAAGAGGTGGCAGGACCTTCGGGGCTGGACCCGGAGGATTGCAAGGGTCCAGCTGAAGCTGTCGCCTCCTCGCAGGAGGGGCGGACACCGGACCCTGACCCCCACATGCTCCAGATCCTGCCGGTGGTCTTCCCGGAGCTGGATGGGCAGCTGAAGGCCAGACAGCAGCAAGGAGGGGGTGAGTCAAAGACTGCACTGTGAACTCTGTCTGACATTCTATGTGCCCTCCTGTGGCGTGGTTAAACTTCCCCAGTACATCAGTCTTGTTGTCCAGTACCCATGTCCCTCTATTGTGACATGGCCACTACCCATCTGATAGGCCGGTGTGCTCCTTACGCACAGGATAATTGTGTCACTCGGGTACAGGGTCCTTGCATTTTGCTTTGCTCAAGGTGGGTGACAGCTTTTGTTCCCGTGATATTGTGTTAGCCTTCATGGGTGGGTCAATTGCTCACACAATGCCTGAGTCGTGCAATGTAGTCTGGGTGTAACTTTGATATGTGATCCACTTGCAGATCAGAATCACCACATGTCCCTGGGGTATTTGCCACACCCCCATGCTGCGGGTGGGTAAAATGTTTGGGCCTCAGGAGTATGTATGTCAAGTGTGTCACACATGCTTAGCCACCTGCCTACTGACCAGGGCTCATCCATCTTGCAGGTGGAGCCGGACAGTCATGCCTACTCCAGGGCATACAATACACTCTGTACTCCCACTCCCGTGTATCAGCTGACATGCTGTGCTCAGTGAAATGTTCCCTCAGGTATCTGCCTCTGTGTCGTTGTGCTGTGACTACGTTGTCAGGACTCCTGTGATGTTTATCGGTTAGGGGTCAGCTTGCCATCTGCTATTGGACCATGTGAGACAAGACTTCTGTGAATTATAGGTGTTTGATTACATGACTGTGCAGACAGGTGTATGACACTGTGACTTTCAGGCAGCTGTTTTTCATTCTCAGTACACTGTGAGGTGCTCATGTTCAGAGAGTTGTGTTTCATGTCCCCCATATGTCCAATTGGTATGACGTGGACAAATAGTAGTTCAGATGATGTGGTTTTTGGGGGATGGACATGTGCACTTGTCAGTTACATTACTTGACTTCCCCATGTCCTACGATTGCGACACAATGCAGACTGTTGTTGGCTGGCTGCCATGGCCATGTGACTGGAGACAGTGATGTATGACTTTGCAGGCATGCCTGTGTCATGGCATTAAACTTCCTAAGAGTGATCCTGCAGGGGAGTGACATGTGCAACATGCACCCCATTGTGTCATTGACTATCCGGACATGGGTGCTTCATGGGGTCTGGTGCTGGTATGCATCACATGCATTTCTATTTAGACTCTGGCCGTCCATTTATCCAGACACCTGCACTGACTCAGTGGCAAGAGATGTGACCTGGGCATGTTCACATACTTCACCGTGTTCTCAGCAATGTCCAACTACTGTGTAGGTGGTGCATGTGTCCACACTGGGGTCCTACCATCAGACAGGCACCAGACAGATGGGTGCAAGGGCAGGAGGGGTGTCTGTTCCATGGTTGACCATCAGACTGACAATTGGCTTCTCCTAATTTGTGTGATGACTTTTGGCAATGTTCTACTAAAGATGCCAGGGCTTGCTCTGTGATGTGCTATACTTACTGTGGTGTGTGCGGTCAGTGCAGGTGACTGATGTTTGTCTGTTTCCCTAATTGTTTGCAGATACATCCACAGCCACAGGAGGGGACAGCTCCACGGACCAGGAGGAGCAGCGGAGCCAGACTGGTTCAGTGGCCGACGAGTGGTCAGAGGGACCCAGTGGCACGGAGGGCGAGGGGAGCCACACCGAGGAGTCCTCAGCACCATCCACCTCAGCTGGGGACCACAGCAGCTCGGAGGATGACTCCCTTGTGGATGCGGGTGTCAGCAGCCACCACACCCCAGCTAGTCTGTCTGACCCCGCCACCACCACCACCGCCCTCCCATTGGCTCCCATTCCTGAGGTCCGTGGAGGCTCCCGTGCTCGGGAGCGTGTCTCCTTCAAGCCAGGCACCGCACCCCCTGCCCCTGTGTCCCCTGCTGCCCTGAGTGAGGAGTCTGTGTACCTCTTTCGGCAGCTCCATGTAGGGCAGACAGCAATGCTGACTGTCCTCCATGTACACACCACTCTGTTGACACAGCTGGTGTCGTTCATGGAGGGCATCTCAATGGGTATGTCTGCCCTACAGAGGAGCAATAGGTCCATGGACTCCTCCCTGACGGCAGCAGTGTCCCTCCTCCAACAGTCCCTCACCCCTCCCACATCTGCCCCATCCATACTTCCTACCACCCTACCTGTCCAAAGCACATGCACACCTGCACAATCACCCAAACACACAGACACGAGCAGCACACACACACCCAAAACCAAGGCAAGACGTGCACACAAGCATCCTCAGGGAACTGACACACACACAGGCAACCACAGTCACTCCGCAATCCTCAAGATCCTCTCCCTCCAAGACCCCTTCCTTTGCCTCACCTGCAACCCCACCTACACAGCAGCTCTTCCTCTCTGACCTCGGCCTCTTCCCCTCCAATCCTGCTGATCCAGCATACCGGGGGAAGAGGAAGTCCACACACAGAGAGGGGAGTGCCCCTCACCCCTGGACACCCTCCCCCAGGTGCAGGCAGAGTGAGCCCCCACCCGCAAGTCCCCCCGGAGCCGGAAGAGCAAGACCCCGCCACCGCCCTGCAAGTCACCCACCCAGTCTCTCACCTCCATCCCCCAGGCCACCACTCCACAGGTTCCACCGCCACACCCTGCCCCAGGTTCACCCACACACCAATACCGCATCCCCAAACTGCTCAGGCCCTCCCCCTGCCACTTGCTCTTCCACCCCCAAACCAGACGCTCTGCCTGTATGTGCCACTGGTGTGGAGACCGTGTCCCCCTCTGTCCTGCCCAGCTCTTCTCCCCCCCTTCCACTCCCTTGGAGTCATGCACTGCGGTGGAGTCCACAACAACCCCGTCTGACTCGGGCACTGCATTGGGGACCCAGTCCACTCCATCTGCCCAGCCCACTGCAGTGGTTGCAGCACCAACACCATCGGACTTGAGCCCTGCGGTGGTGCCGACCCCCCCTGAGTCAGACACCTCCACTTCAGTTGCCGGTGACACTCCTGCACCCACCTCACCTTCCCTGCCTCCTTCTGGCATCCCCTGATCCTGGCCCTGCGGTGTCTGGCCTGCCCCTCGTATGCCCCTCCAAGGGGGATGTCCCCTGTCGGTACCTGTGCAGGCAAGCAATTGGTGACAAGTTGTCACACATCACCCTGTTGGGACTGTGTATTTGGACTGGACATTGGCCGTAGTTTATTTTGGACTTTTGATTTCAGTTGCACACTTGCTGAATAAAGCCTCTTTTTGTTTACTTGTGGTTAATCTTTGGAGGTACATGATGTAGATGTGTAGAATCATGCATTTGCTGTTGTAATTGTGTTCAGATCAGGTAAATGAAGTTTTGCTGTGATGGGCTCCATGTGGTCCATGGGATATGTGTCCTAATCTAGTCTGGATCTATAGCATCCCTTGCTGCAGTCTGAGGGTGTAATGTTCAGCATTTGACACAGGGATGTACGTTTAGCATTTGTAGATTACCATCTTTGTCCTACACTGTTGCACATCTGTTGGGCTTACCACTGTCCAATGTTCCTAGTACCCTCACTGTGTGCCCGTCTCCACTGGACATGCAGTTTTGCACATCAATTTTGGAGGACTCATCTGTGTAAACAGTACAACTGGATTGCCACGTGTTTTGGGTGTATGCAGATGACTGACGTGACACTCCCGTACCCAGGCTGATGTGAGCAGAGGCTTCTGTGTGTTGTAGTTGTTGACTCACTGACGGAGTGTCCTGCTGATATGTTTGAGTCGTGCACAGACAAGGTTTGGCACAGCGGACCTTCCACAGGAGTGGAGTGCCCTCATGGCTGTGTGTAATCTGCTGACATTGCGTGTGCCCGTGTTGTGTGTTGTGTGAGCATGTCTGTGCATGTTCCCTTCCCTTTTCATACACAGGCTGTGTCCCTAGGGATGGTCCTGTTTGTGATGCTTGCACAGTTGGTATGTGTTCATCCAGCATCTTGGACCTGGTTTCTCTGTGATGTGGGTGCATGGCAAACTGATGTTCATGAGGTTGTCATCCCAGGTTGTCTTTGTTGTCAGGGCTGGGGATGTGGGCAAACGCTGATGGGACACATTCAGGATTCCCCTTGGCACTTGTTGTTTACACAAGTAATGTGAATTTGAGTTTGTGGTAGCTTTCAGTGATTGTGACGCGTTGTGTGTGTGACTGCTGCCACTCCTCAGGGTCAGAGCTGCAATGTTGGAAGTTGTGTACGTGTGTTCTTTGTGTCTCACCTTGGCTTCTTCATTGGTGTGTGACTATGGCCAGGATCCCATTGTTTGTGGTGGATTTCACATCATGCGCATGTACGGCGTACTGTGCTGTGTGTCATACATAGACGAGTCATGTTGAGTGGGCATGTGTGATGGGTTTCTGCACCTTAGTTCCCCCCACCACCCATGGGATTGTCATGGGTGCATGTGCAATGTCACCAGTCCATGTGAGCTTCACTGCTGCACATTGGTGGAGATCAGGGTGTGTGGTGTTGAGTGTGCAAATGTGAGTTGTTGCACGGCTAGACCACTACCTCCATATTGGCCTTGGCTGGCAGGCCCTGCTGATTGATTGGAGCTTGTGTAGGTGTGATGGTAGTTTGTAGCTGAGGACACATGGCTGTGGTTCACAGTGTGATCAACATCTACCTTTGTCATCACAGTGGAATTGTCATGCAGGCTAGTGTCTGCACAATGTGGGGTCCCTGGGGGTAGTGCTGTGGTGGGTGTGTCTCTTGCTGTGTTAGTTGCTGTTCCTACAAGCTTGTGTGACATGTGTAATTTGGGCTCCCTCTCATCTAACAATGCCAGATTGCCCACATAGGGGAATCCAATCCATGAGTTACTTGTGTGTGGCACTGTATACACATCTGTGTAATTGGGATTCAGGCCTCCTCATGTGTTGTGTGGTTGCCTGGGGACACTGGCACACACCCCCATCACCTGTTGTGTTTGATATGCAGTGTGAGTCTGCCTGTTTGTGTTAGTGCATTTGCATCACTGCATTGGCATTTCTGTAGTGTGCCATTGGCTGTATGTAGTTTGGTGATTTTCCCCTGCTCTCCCTGGGACTCCTGGGTCATCAGTCAGCACAATGATCATGGTTTGTATGTCCCATTGCTGCCATGGTATGGTATTTGTTCACCTGACATCGACAGTCTCCACAGGTTATATACATTTGTGTGTCCATAGGTGCAGATATGTGGGTCAGCATCATGATGGTCACTTCTGTCATTGTGTAATTGGCTGATTGTTGACAATGTGGTCCCCCATGTGTGATGTTTGTATGCACATGGCCAAAACGATGTTTCTGTGACACTGCACTGTTAGCCTCGCCCAATCTATGTTGCAATGGGACACAAGCACTACTATGCCACAGATGTTTTAGTTGTTGTGTGACCAGGATTCATCTATACAGTTTGTCTTTGGCAGCTTTTACCATGCCTACACTTACCTTATGATCACCGTGGTGATGGTGCTTTGGGCCTCATTGCCACACTGATCAAAAGGTGCATCAGCCTTGGACCCCACACTTACCTTTTGGTGACTGTGGTGATGGGGCTTTGGGTCCCATTGCCACACTGATCAAAAGGTGCATCAGCCTTGGACCCCACACTTACCTTTTGGTGACTGTGGTGATGGGGCTTTGGGCCCCATTGCCACACTGATCAAAAGGTGCATCAGCCTTGGACCCCAAACTTACCTTTTGGTGTCTGTGGTGATGGTGCTTTAGGCCCCATTGCCACACTGATCAAAAGGTGCATCAGCCTTGGACCCCACACTTACCTTTTGGTGACTGTGATGATGGGGCTTTGGGCCCCATTGCCACAGTGGCCATGGTCGGCTTGTATTGTGGAGGCCACACACTTTTATGTGTCACACATGTGATAGTGGGTCACATTGTATGTTCATTGTCATGTTTAGTGTTGTAGGCATTTGACATGGACTACACACGCTTGTCATGTTGTTTGGGTGGATGTAATTTTCTGTGATTCCTTATGTGGGAGTATGCTGGTTGTGTCATGCATTACCCGTCCTATGAGTAGGGGTGGTGGTAGTGGCAGGCATCCTGCCCCCATGAGTGGGGATGGTAGTAGTGATAGGCATCCTGCCCCCCATGAGTGGGGATGGTAGTGGTGGCAGGCATCCAGCTCCCCATGAGTGGGGATGGTAGTAGTGGCAGGCATCCAGCCCCCATGAGTGGGGATGGTAGTAGTGATAGGCATCCTGCCCCCATGAGTGGGGATGGTAGTAGTGATAGGCATCCAGCCCCCCATGAGTGGGGATGGTAGTAGTGATAGGCATCCAGCACCCCATGAGTGGGGATGGTAGTAGTGGCAGGCATCCAGGCCCCCCTGGATAGTGGTGGTGGCAGTGGCAGGCATCCATCCCCCTAAGGATGGGGATGGTAGTAGTGACAGGCATCAAGCCCCCCCTGGATAGGGGTGGTGGTAGTGGCAGGCATCCATCCCCCTAAGGGTGGGGATGGTAGTAGTGACAGGCATCCTGCCCCCCATGAGGGGGATGGTAGTAGTGATAGGCATCCTGCCCCCCATGAGTGGGGATGGTAGTAGTGATAGGCATCCAGCCCCCATGAGTGGGGATGGTAGTAGTGATAGGCATCCAGCACCCCATGAGTGGGGATGGTAGTAGTGATAGCCATCCTGCCCCCCATGAGTGGGGATGGTAGTAGTGATAGGCATCCTGCCCCCCATGAGTGGGGATGGTAGTAGTGATGGGCATCCAGGCCCCCATGAGTAGGGGTAGTGGTGGTGGCAGGCATCCATCACACCAAGGATGGGGATGGTAGTAGTGGCAGGCATCCAGCCCCCATGAGTGGGGATGGTAGTAGTGATAGGCATCCAGCCCCCATGAGTGGGGATGGTAGTAGTGATAGGCATCCAGCACCCCATGAGTGGGGATGGTAGTAGTGGCAGGCATCCAGCCCCCATGAGTGGGGATGGTAGTAGTGATAGGCATCCTGCCCCCCATGAGTGGGGATGGTAGTAGTGATAGGCATCCAGCACCCCATGAGTGGGGATGGTAGTAGTGGCAGGCATCCAGCCCCCCATGAGTGGGGATGGTAGTAGTGATAGGCATCCAGCCCCCCATGAGTGGGGATGGTAGTAGTGATAGGCATCCAGCACCCCATGAGCGGGGATGGTAGTAGTGATAGGCATCCTGTCCCCCATGAGTGGGGATGGTAGTAGTGATAGGCATCCTGCCCCCCATGAGTGGGGATGGTAGTAGTGATAGGCATCCTGCCCCCCATGAGTGGGGATGGTAGTAGTGATAGGCATCCAGCCCCCCATGAGTGGGGATGGTAGTAGTGATAGGCATCCAGCCCCCCATAAGTGGGGATGGTAGTAGTGATAGGCATCCAGCACCCCATGAGTGGGGATGGTACTAGTGGCAGGCATCCAGCCCCCCATGCGTGGGGATGGTAGTAGTGATAGGCATCCAGCCCCCCATGAGTGGGGATGGTAGTAGTGATAGGCATCCAGCACCCCATGAGTGGGGATGGTAGTAGTGATAGGCATCCTGCCCCCCATGAGTGGGGCTGGTAGTAGTGATAGGCATCCTGCCCCCCATGAGTGGGGATGGTAGTAGTGATAGGCATCCTGCCGCCCATGAGTGGGGATGGTAGTAGTGATAGGCATCCAGCCCCCCATGAGTGGGGATGGTAGTAGTGATAGGCATCCAGGCCCCCATGAGTGGGGATGGTAGTAGTGATAGGCATCCTGCCCCCCATGAGTGGGGATGGTAGTAGTGATAGGCATCCTGCCCCCCATGAGTGGGGATGGTAGTAGTGATAGGCATCCTGCCCCCATGAGTGGGGATGGTAGTAGTGATAGGCATCCAGCCCCCATGAGTGGGGATGGTAGTAGTGATAGGCATCCAGGCCACCATGAGTGGGGATGGTAGTAGTGATAGGCATCCAGCCCCCCATGAGTGGGGATGGTAGTAGTGATAGGCATCCTGCCCCCCATGAGTGGGGATGGTAGTAGTGATAGGCATCCAGCACCCCATGAGTGGGGATGGTAGTAGTGATAGGCATCCAGCACCCCATGAGTGGGGATGGTAGTAGTGATAGGCATCCTGCCCCCCATGAGTGGGGATGGTAGTGGTGGCAGGCATCCTGCCCCCCATGAGAGGGGATGGTAGTAGTGATGGGCATCCAGGCCCCCATGAGTAGGGGTAGTGGTGGTGGCAGGCATCCATCACACCAAGGGTGGGGATGGTAGTAGTGGCAGGCATCCAGCACCCCATGAGTGGGGATGGTAGTAGTGGCAGGCATCCAGCCCCCCATGAGTGGGGATGGTAGTAGTGATAGGCATCCAGGCCCCCATGAGTGGGGATGGTATTGGTGGCAGGCATCCTGCCCCCATGATTGGGGATGGTAGTAGTGATAGGCATCCAGCCCCCCATGAGTGGGGATGGTAGTAGTGATAGGCATCCTGCCCCCATGAGTGGGGATGGTAGTAGTGATAGGCATCCAGCCCCCCATGAGTGGGGATGGTAGTAGTGATAGGCATCCAGCACCCCATGAGTGGGGATGGTAGTAGTGATAGGCATCCTGCCCCCCATGAGTGGGGATGGTAGTGGTGGCAGGCATCCTGCCCCCATGAGTGGGGATGGTAGTAGTGATGGGCATCCAGTCCCCCATGAGTAGGGGTAGTGGTGGTGGCAGGCATCCATCACACCAAGGGTGGGGATGGTAGTAGTGGCAGGCATCCAGCACCCCATGAGTGGGGATGGTAGTAGTGGCAGGCATCCAGCCCCCATGAGTGGGGATGGTAGTAGTGATAGGCATCCAGCCCCCCATGAGTGGGGATGGTAGTAGTGACAGGCATCCAGGCCCCCTGAGTAGGGGTGGTGGTGGTGGCAGGCATCCAGGCCCCTATGGGTGTTTGGCATTGGTGATGCCCATCCCACCCCTATGATTGTGCTGTTGCTAGTGTATGTCATTTGTGCTTCCCTGTGTGTGTGTGACATATTTTGGGGTCCGTGTAGTTAGTTTGTATTGTTGGTGTTTGACTTACCATCTGCGCCGTACGCGTCCGAACCGGTCCCGGTAATAGATGTAGAGTATAGGTAGGACCTGCGCGATGGGATTCATGGTTGGGTCGTCTCGTTCGGGTTTCGCGTGTCTTCGACTCGTACTCGTCGCTGGCTTGTTCGTCTCGTAGCCGTGGATCTTCTTGTGGCGCGAATCGGAGCTTATGTGCGGCTCTCCCGGATGCTGAAACGTGCCAGACGTAGCGACGGGTTCGGCGCGTACGGAAGACGCATCGTACTAGTCCGGCCGGAAGGTGCTGTGTATTTGGGTCCGTGCGGCTCGAATCGGCGTTTGCGGATCCGGCTCGGGCGGGGAACAGGAGCTGGATTGGGTAAGTACGGCTCGCTCGGAATCTGGGCTGTTATGCGCATCGTACTTGTTCGTTCGGTGGGGTATTCGAATCGGTCGGAAAACACGCGTTCGGCTTGGTTTTTTTCTGGACGAATAGTGTTAGGTGTGCTTCCGGCCGACATCGGAATCGGCCCCTAAGTGATTTGCCCAGAATCACAGGATGTGGACGCGACCCCGAGGCTCGAACTCTGGTTTCCAGCACCAAAGTCGGCAATCTAGCCGACGACCACATCCTCTCCCTTCTATGGTTCCACTTCTAGGGTTAATAGATGGGATGCTTTTAAAGCTTACATTAGAGGTGTAACTATTTCTATTATGGCTCACGAAAATAAATCCTTTAATGCAAATATTAAAAACGTAGAAAAACAAATTGCGAAATTTGAGAGAATTTTTATTACGTCTAATGATCTTCAATATAGAGTTAAACTACAAAAGCTTCGGTATGAGTTTAACTCAATCCTTAGCAAAAGAGCTGGCATTCAAATTTCTAATTCTAAAGCCAAATTTCGTTTTAATGCAAACAGATCTGGAAGACTTTTAGCTAATTATTTACGTATAAAAAAAGATAAAACTCAAATAAATTCAATTCATGGCCCTAATGGCAAAATTGCTTTATCTCACAATGATATCGTTAATGAATTTTTGGATTTTTATTCTAATCTATATAACAAGCCCGATTTTCATGATGCCTCTTTAATTGATTCCTTTTTAACTACATGTGGATTACCCAAGATTTCACAATCAGATAAAATTGGACTAGACTCACCCATTACTACAGATGAAATTTTATCAGCCATAAAATCTCTTAAAAAAATAAGTCTCCTGGTCCCGATGGTATTCCGGCTGAGTTTTACAAAGAATTTCAGTTACAACTTTTGCCTTTTTTATTTCAACTTTTTACCTTTTTTGGTTCTTCAGGAATTACTTCAGGTTCTTTTACTGAGGCTTAAATTGTTGTACTTCCCAAACCGGATAAGGACCCCACTCTTGTGTCAAATTATCGTCCTATATCTTTAATTAATCAAGATTGTAAATTATATGCTAAAATACTTGCTTCTAGATTAGCCCCTGTATTGGATTCTATTATACACCCAGATCAATCTGGTTTTATGAAGAATAGATATTCTGCAAACAATACAAGAACTTTGCTACATGTTATTGAACAAGGTTCCACTTTAACTTTACCTTCAGGAATTTTAGCTTTAGACGCTGAGAAAGCTTTTTATAAAATTCATTGGCAATTCTTATTTCATACCTTATTGTCATTTAATTTTGGTGACACATTTATCCGCATGATTTCTGCTCTATAGTTTGCTCCTACTGCTCGTTTATTTATCAATGGCCAAGTTTCGAATCAATTTTCCCTTTTTAGAGGTACAAGACAAGGTTGCCCCCTTTCCCCGCTTTTGTTTCTTATTGGTATTGAACCTTTCCTTACTTCTATCAGAAAATGTGATGATATTAAAGGAATCAGTATTAAGGATGTTATTATTAAAACCTTAGCTTATGCTGATGATGTGCTTTTATTTATTAGTGATCCTATATCCTCATTCCCTTCCTTATTAGAGATTATTGCAAAATATTCCACAGTTTCTGGATATAAATTAAATACTAACAAAACTGAATTTTTTCCCTTAAACATTTATTGTACTCCTGATATGATACCTATGACTGATATTATTTGGCAAAAGGATAAATTGAAATATCTTGGTATTTTATTCTCTTCCTCTATAAAATCAACAATAACATTGAACTGTAACTTTATCTTAAATTATATTAAAGATAAAACGTCCAAATGGTCTTCACTACATCTTTCATGGTGGGGTAGAATGGATTCTATTAAAATGACTATTGCTTCTAAAATCTTCTACACCCTTGCCATGATCCCTACTCAATTTTCATTAAAGTTTTATAAAGATGTTGATAGAATTCTCTCCAAATTTCTTTGGAACAGCAAGTCGCCTCGTATTAGTTATAAAAAATTAAAAATGCCTAAATGTAATGCTGGGTTTGGATTACCTGACTTTTTTCTTTATCATAAAGCCTCTATCTTAAAACAAAGTTCCATATGGTTTAATCATTCCTTTTTAAACAATCCTCCTATTTGGCTTCATATTGAGAAATCAATAGTAAATCCATTTCCACTACCCACTTTGTTAACCATGTCTAATAAATCATCATTTTTTCACAAATCCGTTATCCTTAAATCCACTAAAATTATTTTTAATGATTTAGATTCAATTTTTCTATCTCCCATGTTTATTACTGAAGACTTGTCACTATGCCATAGCAATGTTATTAAATTGAATAGAAATGTCAGTTTCTGAGATTCATGGATTAATGCTGGTATTTTTTATCTTAAAGATGTCTATTCCAACAATGATTTTATATCATTTGAGGCTTTGCGGACAAGATTTAGTTTACCTCAATCTGACTTTACCAAATATGAATATTTGTGTAATTCGATTTTAGATTCTTTTCCTCATGTTATTCCTTCTAATGTTAAAGCTGATTTATCAATTTATATTCAAACCGTCTCCACTTCATCTCATGGTGTTTCTATTTTATATAAAAAATTATCTAATTCTCTAGGAAACAACATAAATATGATTTCAGTATTTTGGAATAATGAACTTTCACTTTCTTTGTCCATTGATACATGGAAAGATATTTGGCTTAGTAGTATTTCTGGTTGGTTACCTGTTTCGCTTTATCAAACTAACTCTTATATTTTATTCAATTGTTTATGGACTCCATTACGTTTATTTCAAGCTAAACTTCTTCAATCCGCAACTTGTTGGCATTGTAAATTACATCCTGGTACGGTACAGCATATGCTTTTTGAATGTCCTTTAGTTTTTAAGTTTTGGACTGATGTTTGGATATTATATAAAAGATATTAAATATCCATTATGATGTTTCTTACAATATGTTAATATGCAAATCTGCTGTTCTTTCGCACAATTTAACTGACTTAGAAGGTAAACTTTTTAATTTCCTAATTTTAGCTGCTTTAAAATCCATTACATTCTGTTGGAAAGATGTTTCATTATTATCAGTGCATGCTCCAGATTATGGAGGGATACGATTAAAACACGACCCAGAAGGATACGGACTTTCCATATCAAGCCACCAACTTGGTCTCTCTTTAATCATATTTACATCGTGGGACTCGCGTATCTAGGATACAACAGATCATTATATCTACGCTAGGATTGTGGGGCCATATAAAGTCCAGGATATAATACATCAATATTGCTTAGCCGGGATATATGTTGGAAAACTTCTTTGGCCGCAGCATTTGTCCAAAAAGGATATGAAACTCAGGGGACATCAATAGCATTTAAACATTGCCACCCCCTTATACTTTTTTAATGTGAAAAAATCTGGAAGCATAATCAGAAGAGATTTAATAGAAAGATACCCTTCATTTATAGTATACAACATCAACTATACAGATTGTGACTCGTTGAGACGGAACCCTGATGAAGGCTATGCCGAAACGCGCGTAGTTCAAGTATACACCGTCAGTTCCTGATCATTGCGTCTATCTGTAATTAATGTGTTTTATAACTGAGAATGTATATTTCATTTATGTATTGTTTATCAAATTGTCTTAAATGTTTACTCACTGAATGTCTCTTTTTCCCCAAAAAATCATAATTGTCAAAATTATTAAGTCTTAAAACAAATGAACACTTAAAAGTGAAATAATACCAAAAAAAACATATATTTGTATGGTGAAAAAAAGTGTTTTATATGTTTATTTATCAAATAAATATTTATTTTTGAATATAATATGTGAAGAGTGACAGTTAATGGCTTAGTCACATTAAAATTGTGTTGCCCGTAACTATTGTAATCAACCTTGCCCAGGTTTTCTTTTTTCATGTTTTGTCTATTCCCTGTCAGGGCATTATTATCCTGCATACAGGGGCCCCAGTTCTTTCCCAAATGAAGGCAGAACAATAGGCATCCTGTCAGAGGGAGGTGTGACCACCTCCCAGACAGGATTTAGTGTATTAGGCCTGGCTGGGTGCGCTTGCCAGCGACCGAAAGTCTGCACGAGGGGCACATTTGGTGTTTTTTTGCATAGTCCAGTTCAAACCAGTCCTGGGAGCCATTGGCTCCTGCCCTGGTGCGAAACTAGACAAAGGACATGGGAGTAACCTCCCCACTGTCCAGACCCTCACCTGGGAGGGTCCCCTGAATCTGTCCAACCTTTTCCCGTGGGTACAAAAGGGCTTACCTGGCTGTAGGACCCTAGATTTGACGTGGACAAGATTCTGAAACCACTGAACTTCGCCCATCTGGACACTCTGGACTTCGCTAGACTTCGTTTGGGCACGACTTCGTCTCCCTCTCAGTCTTTTCAGTTCAGAAAGAATTTTATTGAAAGAATAAAGGTGTCAATATACAGCATATAAAATTAATCACAATTCATTACATTACAAATTTACTCCAACAGAAATACATGAATTGGAATAATGAATGGAAAGGGTGAAAACAAAATGGTAAAAAGGGAATATAGTTAATATTGAAATAAATAAACGAGGACCAATTGGGGGATTTATGGTGGTTTAAGGACTTCTTGTTGAGAGGGTAGCAACAGGGAAAATGTTTTGGCACTTGCATCAATGTACATTGTAACAGGAGATCATAGTTTTAAACGTTTTGCAGCCATATGTATAGGATAAACAAAGGAAGAATCTAACCTATGATTATGGCAAATAGCATACCACCAAGCCTTATAAGCGATTTTAGTGAAATCTTTCCAATTCTTAGTAATTTGCTCAAAAGCAACCGCTAATAACAAATAAATAATTTTGACGTTGGAAGTAGAGTTGCTCCAAATGGGTGAAAAACTCCCCAAGAATACATGAGTGAAGGAAAAGGAAAAGTTAGTACCAAAAACTGAATTAATTTGAGACCATACACGTTTCCAAAAACTGTGTACAAATGAGCAAGAAAATAACATATGGAACAAATCAGTGTTAGGGGATGAGCATGTCCAACAAGTATCTGGTACAGTGGAAAACCTTTTACTTAAGGTAATCGGGGATAGTAAAAGTCTATTATATACAAAAAACAATGTTTGCGTTATATTAGCTGCTCTTGAAGATTTTCGTATCTTAGTCCAAATGTTGCTCCAAAGAGACAATGGCCAAGACGTTTTAAAATCCTGTTCCCATGCAATCTCTATTTGAGATTTCTGTCTAATAGTGTCAGTACATTGTAAATAAATATAAATAGTGGATGCTTTGGGCAAGGTACGCAACAGGGTGTAGAGGCGTTCGGATGAATCAGGAGTATGAACATTGACAGGGGTAGTAGTGATTTGAGCGTATGTTTCTAACACAGCCCTTTTGAGGAGATTATATTTAGAGTAGAAAGAAGCATGTAAGCCAAATAATTGGCTAAGTATGGGAAAGGGTATAAATTCTGATTGTGAAAATAATTGATGAACCCAAATTAAACCCTTTTGCCTCCATGTTTTCCAGTAGAAGGGATGATTACGTATTAACAAAGTTTTATTGTGCCAAATGGTTGAATTGAGGAAGGAATCAAGAGTCCCATGAATTAAAGGAGAAGATGATCCAAGGAGTTTAGAAGTAAATCTGATTATAGGAGTGGAGAGAGATTGTGGTTTGCGAGAGAAAGAAAGATACTCTTGAAAGGAGAAAGGAGATATAAATAAGCGTTCAACTGAGGTCCATAAAGGACAATCTTCTGTGGAGTCAAGCAGCCAATATGAAGCTTGACGTAAAAGGAATGCTTTTGATAAGCAGAAAAATTGGGAAAATTAACTCCTCCTTCTGTTTTAGGGCAGGTTAATTTTGAGATTGATATATGAGACCTCTTATTACTCCACAAAAAGGAGGCGAGGATAGAATTAACTTTTTTAAATAGTTTAGCAGAAATAGGGACTGGGATGTTGGAAATGGTGTATAATACTATGGGGGAGAGCATCATCTTTATAGTGTCTAGGCGACCCCACCAAGATAAGTAAAGAGGATGCCATTTAGTAGTTAACTCTGAAATCTTTTGAATACATTTATTCATATATAAAGCTACAGTGTCAGGAATTGAAGGAGTAAAGTGTAACCCTAAATATTTAATGTGGTTTGTGCTCCACGTGAAGCTAGAAGGAGTAAAGTCCGCTTTTAAAGTGTATTTGGTCAGGGGCAAAATTTCGCACTTATCACAATTTAATTTGTAACCAGAGATGGAGGAGAAGGAGTGCACCTCTGCTAAAAAAGCAGGAATCGAATCATTTGGTCGTGAGATAAAAAGCAAGATATCATCAGCATAGGCTGCAAGTTTAATGTGAGATGTTGGTGTTTCAAAGCCATGTATATTTGGATTCTGACGTATTTTAGAAAGAAAAGGCTCTAGAGCCAAGTTGAAAAGAAAAGGGGATAAGGGGCAACCTTGACGTACTCCTCTGCCTAAATCAAAAAATGGAGAGATTAGGCCATTAGCGCAAACAGCAGCGCGAGGATTGGAATAGAGGAGAGAGATTAAGGAGATGAATATAGGGCCGAAACCAAACCATCTAAGGGTAAAAATAGGTAAGGCCATTCAACTCTATCAAACGCTTTTCCGCGTCTAATGCTATTGCTGCGAGGGGATGCTTTAGATGGGAAGATTTGGATAAAATGTCGAAAAAAGAGTTGTGTGTTGTCAGTTATAAATCGTCCCTTGACAAAGCCGGATTGTTCTTTGCCTAATAAATTTGGTAAATATGAATCTAAACGAAGAGCTAGTGCTTTGGAAAAAATTGTGTAATCGATGTTAACAAGGGAAATGGGTCTATAGTTTTTACAATACTTTGAATCCTTACCCTCTTTAGGAATGAGGCAAATGTGCGCCTCTGAAAAAGAGCCAACGGAACTGTTCAGGGAACAAAAAGAGTTTACCAGGGAGTGTAATTTGGGCAATAGTAATTTGGAAAAATTATGAAAGAATTCAACGGTGAAACCATCTGGTCCTGGTGCTTTATCTTTTTTAAGGTGTTGGAGAGCATCTAGGAGTTTCTGTTGTGTTAGATCAGATTCCAGGGAGGATAAATCAGGAGGAGTGTGTTGGGGTTTTTGAATGGTGGAAAAAAATTGTGACAGCAAATGATCCGTGGAGTGCGTTTTGGAAGTATATAATGATTTGTAAAACAGAGAAAATTCATTCAATATTTCTGCATCCTTAAATTTTAAAACAGAATGTTCATCATAGATAGATTCAATGTTTAGTTTGTTGTGCCTAATTTTCAAATAATTAGCCCACATTTTTCCTGCTTTATTTTTGCCTCCATAGAATTTTGCACTAGATTTTAATAGATATAATGAGGCATTATCTGTTGATTCCTTGTTAAACTGAAGTTTAGCTTTTAAGAGAGCTGTTAGACATTCTTTCGAATTAGAAGAATAATAGGAGTGCTCCAGTCTCTTTATGTCTTGAAAGATAGTGTTGATATGCTGACGCGCAATTTTACGTTTCTTAGCAACATAACTTATAATGAAGTCTCTTGCTGAAGCTTTAAAGGCATCCCAGATAGTCGAGAAGGATAGAGAGTCATTTTGGTTTAGCAAAAAATATTCATTAAAAAAGGTGGTGAAGGAAGAGGTAAATGCTGGATCCAAAAGAAGAGTATTATTGAAACGCCATCTTCTGGGAGCATTAACCCTAGGCAATATATCAAGGCCAATTGAAATAGGGGCATGATCCGATAGTAGTATAGGACCAATTTCTGCATTTATAAGGGCTTGTGATATATTATGGGAGACAAAAAAGTAGTCAATTCGTGATTGGGTATGGTGAACGGGGGACTAGAAAGTATATTCCCTGGTAGTGGGATTACATAATCTCCACGCATCTAGGAGTTTATGTTGGGTAATAGTATGAACAAAAGATTTGTGGGGTTTATTAGGGATAAAAGAAACTTTGGAATTTCGATCAATAAATGGGTCAAAAATCTGATTACAGTCACCAGCTAGTATAAAATTATCTTCAATACAAAGAGTAATTTGCTTAGCTAATGAGGGCCAAAAAGAGGAGTCACCACCAGTGGGAGCATAAACATTAAGAAAAGAGACCGGAGCACCCCTCAATAGCAGTTTAACATTCAGCCACCGACCATTTGCATCAGAATCTTGTGATATGAATTTAACAGGAAGCGATTTACGACAAAGTATCATAACTCCATTGCGTTTACCATCACCTTGAGAAAAGAAAACTTCCTCCACCCAACCCTTCTTTAGTTTTAATGATTCAACATCTGTGAGATGAGTTTCTTGAAGAAACACTACATCAGCATCTAATTTAGCCAGGTGGGTTAAAACTCTCTGTCTTTTGATAGGAGAATGTAATCCCCTAACGTTCCAAGAAACTAATTTTAATGGCATAACATGTCAAAAGTAGGACAGAATAAAAAGATTGAGCAACAATTCAATTCAATGAAAGAACAAAAGAAAATATAGAAAAAAAGGAGTTTCAGATAAATAATCACTTTAACTATAGGGTAAAGAAAGAGAAATAGAAAGATTAATAGAAGCAAACAATGAAGTTGATAAGAAAAGATATTTGGGAAAGTTAACATATTAGACAAATTGTGAGTGAGAAAGAAAAAAGGAGACACTAGATGAGCAATGGTATTTATGAAAACGAGAAGAAAGGGAAAAACGTCAACAATGAAGACACCTGAAAGAAGAGAAGGAGTGTAGAAAGAAACAAAGAAGAAAAAAGACAAATAACATACCTACAAAAAAAGGAACAAGGATGCAGGAGGGATGGAGCCACGTGGAACAGACGGCACGTCCAAGGTTAGCCATACGAGAACCGGGGAGGGAAACGCGCCACAACGTTGAAATAGCTGTGGAAGTGAAGAATGACAATTTTGAAAGTACTTCATAAATTTAACACTAAACAGGAGATCATTAGAATATAAAGAATCAGTCAAATATATATGAAAACCTCAATAAACTGTAAAACTATTTAAGTTCAAAGACCAACACATGTGTAAGAAAAATGTAATGGAACCTGAAATTGGGAGTAAGAGAGAAAAAAGAAGTTCAAATAAGTCAGGTAATATGTGAGGAAGAAGGTCCAGAAGAATCCATATGATCTGTCTTGAACGAGTTTATAAAACTTTGCAGTCTTATTGGATCTTCATATGTTGTTGTTCTGTTATTATACGTAACTTTGAAGAGACAAGGGTGGAATAGGCCATATCGGGCTCCCATGGAGCGAAGATCAGGTCTCATACTGAGGAATGTCTTACGTCTGGCTGCAGTGGCTTTGGCGTAATCCTGTGCGAAAAACAATGTCGAACCAGACCAGGTAATTCGTTGAGTAGCTTTGACCACTGCCAGAACTTTTAACAGGTCAGTGTATTCTAAAAAGTATAGGATTACTCCTCTTGGTCGTTGTGAAGATGAAGCATTTGAGGGAAGATGGCCCAACCTATGTGCACGTTGAATGTTAAGCACAGTGTCCTCTGGCATATGGAGCAGTTTGGGGAGGAAGGACTTAAAGAAAGTGAGGGAGTCTGTACCTTCAGCCCCTTCCATCAGACCATAAATACGTAAATTATTTCTCCTGTTGCGGTTTTCAAGGTCTTCAACCTGCCTTTGGAGTACTGAAACTTGAGATTGAAGATGAGTAACATTTTTAGTGGTATCCCCGATCAAGGAGACGTTTTGCTCTACTACTGTGAGTCGCGCATCAAGTTGAGACCAGCTATCCGTAAGGAGTTGCAGTTTGGTGTTGGTTTCCTCAACAAAGGGTCGAAGGGCCCTTATTTCTTGTAATAACAACTCCATTGAAACAGGCGAGACTGGTTTAGGTGGCGATGGAGGGTCTTTTTTCAAACGTTTCACGTTGGATTTTCCTGGTAGTGCTGGAGCAGGATCCATTGTGTTGTGAAAGCCCTCAGGCATGGGTAACCCTGAATGTTCCAGTTTAGAAAGTTCAGTGAAAAGTTTTGAATTTTTAATAAAGATATGCTTTGGTTTAGAAGAGATAGATAGATTCCCTCTCAATCTGCCCATGAACCTTGAAGCTGGGTACTAAAGAGAATCCTAGGAAGAAATCCGTGGTTACTAATAGTAGCAAGCAGGAGGCTGAAGAGCAAACTTATCCAGAAAGGAATGTCATTCGTGAGGAAAGAAAAAAAAAACACGGACGAACTGTGCACAATAGGTAGGTACTGTGTCACCAATCACTTAAAAAAGCCTCATCTGTGAATTAGTTTAAGCCACCTGACCTTAAAGATCAACACAACGAAGTGGGAGCTGACCGATTAAAATGACTGTTGGAATATCCTCATTACATAATGATAGAACACATTATGTGAAAATATAAAAAGAAAGTAGTGAGAAAAGTGCCCTGGTTGAAGTTTTGCATCAAAAGTATGCAGAAAATTCTTGCAGAACTATGTGGACGTAAGCGAGGGCTTACCGAATCCTGATGAGATGAGCTCCACAAAATGGCGGCCGCAACCACATCGCCTCAAATATTGTGGGATACTGAGGAGAAACTGGGTCGTTGGGCCACTCTTAGGTGTTGTTAGGAAGAAGTAACAAAGTCCTTAATCATATGAAAAGCTGAGGCGTTTGTAGAAAGAAGCCATTACTGCTGCGAATGAGGAAAGCTTTTGCGGCTCGGTCCATAAATCAAAATGGCGGCCGCGATATCGCGGCTTCACAAATAAGAGTTTATCTTCCGACAGAGCCTTTCTGGTGCCATAAAATGAGATATGCAGGGTCACATCCTAAGCAGCAGGCCTTCCAAGACCCCTTCGTCCAAGTAGCTTCACGTATGTTGGGCGAAAAGCGCGAAACCGCCGCGCCAGTCCGGAGAGCCTCACTCAGACGCCGCCATGTTCCTCGGGCGCCAAGCCACGCCCCTCTCCCTCTCAGTCTGAAGCATCGTCTGTGCCCGTGCACCATACAGGCTCCATGCAGGACCTGTGGAGTATCAAGGACAACTGAAGATATCTCCCTTGGAGTGAAGGAGTCACTCCCCTGCAACCGCAGGCACCACATCCCGATTGACCGGTCTGCTGCTCCTGAGCTCCTACAGACTCCGAAGGCTCCAGCAACACAGGAGGTGGGTTTCCACCTCCTGTCTCTTGAGGTCTGAGCTGCCCTCTCACCAAGTTTGAGGTCAGAATCCCTCATTGGGGCTGGAATACCCGTACCCCTGTGCAACGTGTTCATTTGCAAGTGCATATGCTTGTTGGCGTTTCCCGAACAAGTGCACTGGGCTCCAAGTAGCCCCAACCTCTGGCACCATTTCCTACAAAGAACTCCGGCCTCCTTGCACTGAGTGCTCCGTGGGCTGCTGCTTTGTGAAACTGCTTGAGGTCCCCTCGAGACTCCTGTGCCTCCGACCTTTGAGTCCACTTGAGGGTCAACTTTGCTTTTCTTGGGCTCCCCTGGTTGCTCTAGGCTTGCCCTGACTCCCCTGTGCTTGGTGAGTCTCCATGACTTTGCTGGTCTGAACCGTAACCTTCCTTGACCTTCTTTGTGGGTTGCCACTGCCAAGGCTTGTTGGTGCTCCCGCCGGACACCGACCCCTCAGCACTCAACATCCTTCATAGGACAGCTCGTATCCAGCTCCTGGTTGTCCTCGACATCTCCTGGTCCCTGTGGTTGCAGAGTCAAGAACCTCCTCAACGCACCTGAAGCACCCGACATAGGTGGGCATTTGTCAACTGAGCCCCTGGTCACTCCTGAGTGACCCAGACACTGTCCCCTCTGCTTTCAGGTACTCTTCAGCAAGAATCCACCTTTGGATTCCGACAGACACTTTTCTTCCTTCCAGCTGAGTTTGACGGCGGTTTCTGACACCACATCAGACATATGCACCTGGCTTCCCTGGGATAGGTAGCTCTGGTACTACGGTACAGGTGGGGTGGCTCTCCAACCTCCTAAGTTCCACGGGGTTTCTTCGAAGACCACTGGGAAGGGTCCTTAAACTTTAAAACTTCAACCGCGACTCTCCCATAGAATTGTACGTAGCACGGGATTGTGTTCCCACACTGCACCCGTCCTCCGTGGGGTCCCTACTTACTCACCTTGGGTGGTTCCTTGGGGTCCTAGCGATTCTACATCCTCTAGACACTGTCATGACTCAAGTCAGAAAATAGTGCTTATTTTAAATAGGCGCTATGAAGGAGAAATGCTTTAATTTCTCCTTTCTTTTCCGACTTTGCATGTGTGCTGCACTGTAGAGAATACATACAAAGTGGGAAATGGTTTCAAGTTAGTCTAAGCATGGTATTTTGTACTGGAAGGGTTCCCTTCCGGTACAAAACGTATGCTAGACTCACGGAGACACCATTTCACTATCGTGCAAAGGTGTTTCCGTGGTGCAGGGCAGGCGCTAGGGAAAATGCCATATTTTTGTAAATATGGCGCTCCCCTGCGCTCTCCTTCTCGCGCAGCGCTGCATCTGGGTCTGCTGCACTGCTCTCTGTGAGAAGCTAGTAAATCTGCCCCTCTGTGTACAATGTAATTTAAATATCCTGATAATCAATGCATGCAGGTGAAGCTGGAGGCTGTTTTGGTGGTACAGACATTAATTGACTGACGTAAACAGGATGAAAATGCTGTGTAATACACTGCAGTCTTCCTCACACTGAGACTGTTTCACAAACATGCGGTCATTCTTCTTCTTTCGTAGACATTAAGGGGCAGATATACAAGCCCCTTGCACCTTCTTGCGCTGCCATTGCGTCACTTTTTTTGACGCAACGGCGGCGCAAACAATGAGGCCTATTTACAACGTGACGCATCTAGGGAGATGCGTCACGTTGTAAAGCCCTGCGTCACATTATACCTGCGTCAGGTATAATGTATGCAGGGTGGGCGTTCCCACGCAGAAAGGCCTCGTAAAAGTGACGCAGTGAAATCTACAAGATTTCACTGCGCCACTTTTAGGACGCCACTGCGTCAAAACCTTTTACTCCTGCTTGAAGCAGGCGTAAGGAGTGACGCAGTACAGTAAGTATAGGCCTCAAAATACATTGCAGGAGTTGCGTCGCGCTTGCGACACAACTCCAGCAATGCGTGACTTTTGGGCTAACAGATGCGTCAGAATTTCTGACGCATCTGTTAAACCTTGCGACATGGAGCACTGTATTGTAAATACAGTGGGGCAGATTTACGAGCCCCTTGCGCCACTTTTGCGCTGCAGTTGCGTCACTTATGTGACGCAGCGGCGACGCAAAACATGCGCCACGTTGCGCAATATTTACAACGTGACGCATCTAGGGAGATGCGTCACGTTGTAAATCCCTGCGCCACATGAAACCTGCGTCAGGTTTCATGTGGGCGTTCCGGCGTAGTGTGGCGTTCCCTCGCAGGTACGCCTCGTAAAGTGACGCAGTGAAATCTACAAGATTTCACTGAGTCACTTTTACGCCCATGCTGCGTCAAAACCCTGCGCCTGCTTGAAGCAGGCGTAAGGATTGACGCAGCATGTTAGGCATAGGGCACCCCCGAGCCTTGCTGAAGCCGCGTCGCGCTTGCGACGCGACTCCAGCAATGCGCCGCCTTTCCGTCGGGGGATGCGACACGCATGTGCCCAACCGTGCGCCACGGCGCGCCGCATTGTAAATGCGGCGCATCGGCAGTGGCGCAAGGGCAAACTTGCGTGACGCATCTTCCCTGGCGCATCCCTGCTGATTTGCAGGGATGCGCCAGGGAACGTAAATATGCCCCAGTGCATCCATGGCGGCGCAAGGACATTTGCTGGTGGCGCAAGGAAACTGACGCATCTATGCAGATGCGTCAGTTCCTTGTAAATCTGCCCCTAAATATTGTGCATAAACTGTTCATCACAATTCCTTATGCATGATGCTTTATCCTTAAATTCTCCAACTCCGGAAGAACGCCGGGGACGCGCCCGACACCCCGTGCCACGCAGCACATTACAGACCCTGCTTGTCGATTACACGAGCCGGCAGCATGTACAGCCTTTCAGCAGAACAGGATGACAGAATGAACTTGTTTTCCTCATTGGAAGGAAGCTGTTACTCTTAATCTTCTAGAAAATGACTTCGGGCAACTGTGACTGAGATCTGAGGCTCCCGCTCTGCACATGTTAAGCCCGCGTCCCTGCTGAGAGTCAAATGCAGTGCAGGCGCGGGGAGTCAGTTTACGGCATCAGTGAATGACAGCCAGGTTCGCTGTAATGGGAAAAGCTGTTTCATAAGATGTTTTCACCCTCGCCATCCCTGACCCGTCCTCCCTCGGGCTCTTCATAGGAATAATATGAAAATATTCTGCTGCTCATAAATGTCACCTTTTACCCCATCATTAAAGTAAATAAAGAGGCTCGGAAAAGCAAATTGTAGCTTTATTGTTTCATCAAAGATTTGTAAGCCTTGCGAATAGAAAATGTGATAAGAGTAGGAATATTAAAAGCCAGCCCTGAAAATGAATGAACAAGATGGTACCTCATGTACCTATGAGTACTGTAAAAGGGTACAACAGTCTTTATTCAAAGTGCAGTTAACGAAATGCAAATTTGCCTTATGTTTCTCCTTAACGTAAAAAGCAAAAATAATATATAAAAAATACGGGCTAAAAATACAACAAAATGTGAAATATTAAAGTAGATATTTGTTAATTTTCCTTATATCGTAGACTCTGGTCCTGTCTCTTCCATGTAGTTGCCTGCTGGCCAACGGGATTAAATCTCCATCTCACTCCACTAACGACCACCCACCACACAAAAGTAAGACTTGTCAAGGGCCTGTTCACGCCAAGGGCTCACAGAGGAGGTTGTGTATTGATGTTTGTGAGAAACTGGGCTGTTGGTTGACTGGGGTGTGAGCCTGGTGAAGCAACAGCCATAATCCCTGGAGGTGTGAACCAAAAAAAGTCACTAAATTAGCCTGTGCTTAACCCTGGGTAGATTGGCACAAAAAGCAGTCAGGCTTAACTTAGAGGCAATATTCAAAGGGGCATATTTACGTTCCCTGGCGCATCCCTGCATATCAGCAGGGATGCGCCAGGGAAAATGCGTCACGCAAGTTTACCCTTGCGCCACGTCCGATGCGCCGCAATTACAATGCGGCGCATCGTGGCGCAAGGATAAGCAGATGCGTGACGCATCTGCCGGCGGAAGGTTGGCGCAGTGCTGAAGTTGTGTCGCAAGCGCGACGCAACTCCAGCACTGTTCCAACCTTCCCTATCCCATACATGGTGCGTCAATCCTTATGCCTGCTTGAAGCAGGCGTAAGGATTTGGCGCACCAGCGTCGGAAAAGTGACTGCGTTAAATCTTGTAGATTTCACTACGTCACTTTTCCGAGGCGTACCTACGCCGGAACGCTCCCCCCTGCGCCGGTACGCCCACATGAAACCTGACGCAGGTTTCATGTGGCGCAGGGGTTTACTACGTGACGCATCTCCCTAGATGCGTCACGTTGTAAATATAGCGCAACGCGGCGCATGGTTTGCGTCGCCGCTGCGTCACTTGCGTGACGCAACGGCGGCGCAAAAGTGGCGCAAGGGGCTTGTAAATATGCCCCAAAGTATTTATGCAGCAAACAAACAGTAATAACGTGAAAATGCAACACAAGAAAAATACCACGCACTATTAAATAAACAACTTCAAAGTACATTTCCACAAATTATTTGACACCAAAAAGGACAAAAACCCAATCAATAGAACTGGAGATATGAATTGTTAAAGTTTCTAGTAAAAACTAGCCTAAAATTTAAAAGTGTTAACCTTGGACATCTAGTCGCGCGGCGCGAGACCTGGTCAAAGTTGAAAGATATGGCTGACTGCGATGGAGCAAGGGACAGATACAAGAGGTGGATTGGGCCCGGTCTGTGCTTACCTTCGGACTTTGAAGAATTTTCAAGAAAAATGTTCTAAGAAGGTAAAGTTCAACAGAGCAAGGTTGCAGGTGAAATCTGGGGAAGAAGCAACACAGCCAGAGAGCGGCTGGACAAATTTGCAGTGAAGATTTCTACATGCAGATGTAGTCACTTTTATGGAAGTTGAAAATCTCCCCAGGATGAGGCTGGAGGTTGTGGCCCAGGAGAGTTCCAGGAGGCCGGATACCCCTTTGCCGAAGAACCGCTGAACAGGATTTGCTGCTGCGGAGAAGAACATATATAATTCAAAATTAGCATGTTTTAATTAGGATTTTAGTTTAATGTTTATAACCCATCCCTGAAATTTCAAAGCCCTACCCCTAAACTCTACTCATCCTTGAACCCCAAAATGTTCTTGCTACCTCGATGACTACCCATCCCATCCCTGAACCCTAATAACCTCTTACTATCCATATGCACTGCCCATCAATGAACCATAAAACTTCATACTTCTGCTCTACAATATCCATCCCTCAGTACTAAAAACTCCAAGCTACCCATATGCACCCACCCATTTCTGAATTCTAAAAATACTTTGCTGCCCCATACCATACCCATCGCAGAACGGGTAAAAACACTCAAACCTATGCACTACCCATCATTGATCCCTAAAAAATCAATTCTACTCCAATGCACTACCCATCTCTGGACCTTAAAACCCTTCATTATCCCTTTACTAACTATCTCTGAACCCGAAAAACTCCTTCCTACTCTTATAACCTACCCATCTCTGAACACTAAAAATTCCAAACTCTGTTCTAGAGCTATATATTACCCATACCATTGCTCTAACAACACCTGACTACCTATATACAGTACTCATCCCTGAATCTTATATACACTAACCATTCTTGAACCCTATAAACTCCTCACTATTCTTATATACCACTCATTTCCGAATCCTATAAACTGCTAATTTTCCCTATGCACTTCCCTTCCCTCAACCCTAAAGTCTCCATACTACCCAAATGAACTATTGTAAGGAATCAAGTTATTTGTTGATGGGGGTGGAAGCCCCACTCAGGCAGAAACCAAAATCCTTGTAAGGGCAAAACACAAAAGACAATCAATTAACCTGTGCTTAACCCTCTGGTAGGTTGGCACAGAGCAGTTAGGCAGAACTTAGAAGCTAAGTGTATGCATCACACAAACAGTATTAAAGTGAAAATACAACATAAGTAAAATCTCAAACCAATTTAGAAAAATTGAGTACATTTTAATAACATTAACTGATACCAGAATGACCCAAATCCAAATAGTAAAACCAGATATATGCAATTTCCAAGATTTAGGTTAATATAACACCTAAAAGCACAAAGCACCACTCGTGGTCATCTGGTCTTGCTGGACCAGGGGACAGTCATACGTTCAGGCCAACGATGGTGGAGCGTCAGTCCGATATAGAGACCAGGTTAGTCCGGCTGAAAAAGTAACCTTCTCACAGTCTGCCGCTAAGAGTTCCCTTCTCAGTGGAGGAGGCTGCAAAGAGCAAGGAGAGCATTGTGGATGGCACTTGCTCGCTGTAATGCAAAGAGTCGGGTCTGGAGCTTTGCTTTGATGGCTGTCATGGGTAGCAGAACAGTCTCATTGCGAACGGGCCCGAAACTTCAGGATTTCACCTTTTTTCACAGGAGGAGCGCCATTGATGCTGGCCAAGGGTCCAGGACCTGAGGAGGCACTTCTTGAGTAGAGGCCAGCAGGGCTCAGGCTGATCCCGTTCCAGGTCCAGTGCAGCAGGTCAGCTGGGAAATTGTAGGGAGGCTTCTGAAGTTTGGTGTGTCCCTGTAGTTCAGGCAGGAGGACAGCCAACTTGAAGTCACTCAGGTAGCCTGGGATTAAGGGAGCAGGTCCAGTTTTCCTTTTCAGAGACCAAGGCAGTCTTCAAGCTGCAAGGCAGCCCTCTGGGGTCAAGGCAGATGTCAAGCAGCAGGGAATCCTATGGTAGAAGCAGGACAGTCCTCTGAGGAGAAACACAAGCCTCAAGTAGCAGGGCAGACGTCTGGAGAGCCCTTATTCTGTAGTACCCACAGGTTCAGGAGTGTAATCTCAAGGTCTAATATTTATACATGGTGCCAACCTTTTAAAGTCGGGGGATTCACTATACTACTCCCACATCTGGTTGTGGAACATTTTTCCCTTCCCCTGTCAAGGCTTCAAGAAGTCTAGGGTGGAAATGACTAGTATCAACTTTTTTGTGTGAGCTGGAAGGAAAGCCCTTATACGTGTAAGTGGGGCTAGCTACAGCTCTGCCCCAACTATCTTGTCCACACATAATCCCCTTTGTGTCCCTGTTGGGAAGGAATACATAAAACCCAACAGCAAAGCCATTCACTGTCATGTGACCCAGGACACTGGCAGAAGGCACAAATAGTTAGGACAAGAAAATGTGGCATTTTCAGAACGGTGATTTGCAAACTGATTTTACCATTAGATTAGATTAAAATGTATAAAGCGCTTGGTTACTCCAACGGAGTGTCCCTGCGCTAAGACATCTCGGCCTAACCACAACACCCTATCCCCCCCAGACAGCCCCAGATCCTAAAATAGACAGTCTATCCGCAGTCGAACTTTAGACACCACCAACTTAGCAGTTCCCATAGACCTGAGATTCCGGGTTGGTCTGTAGGAGGTAAGTAGAGGGCGCAGAAACCTAGGCCCTTTCTCATTATAAATCCTGTGGCAAAAACATAGGGCCTTAAAAGTGACTCTTGCCTGTACAGGTAGCCAGTGTAGCTCCCTCAAAGCGGCCCCCACTGAGGCATGCCTCGAAATATTCAACATCATGCGGGCAGCTGCAGTTTGGACCTTTTGCAGTATATTCAGATTGCCTTTTGTAACCCCTAAATAAAGGATGTTACAGTAGTCCAGACGAGATGTAACCAGTGCCTGCACAATAGTCCTTTTGGCTTCTAATGGGAGGATATCTAGGATTTTACGAAGCATTCTTAGAATGCCAAAGCATGTACCTGCCAGAGCTGATATTTGACCTGTAAAGATGAGGTGTCGTCGAACCAGATTCCCAAGTTTTTAACTAACCATTAAAGAAGATTCAAAAGTAAGGGGGAGTGGCTAGTCAGCCATGATGGCGGACGCGCTCTAGCGAGGCTCCGTCCTATAGCCTGTTATTCCGGCGGTTATCCTGCGCCTGCTGCAACCATTGAAGAGCCGGAGCTGACCAACAACATAATACGTGCCAGTAAGGGTAGGTGGCGAGAAACCCAGGGCACCCGGGGCACCTGAACTGCGGTGAGCCCTCGCGGGTGGAGGCGGTGGCCCGGACAGAACGGAGGCCACGTTGTGGAGTGGAGGCGAGCCTGCCGATACAAACCCAGAGTAAGCGGGCCCCACTTAGCTACAGGATTAGCCGCGGTGCTGCAGGAAGCTGACTGTGAAGCAGTCGGACGAAACGGAGGGGGGAAATTGGCAGAAACCGTGAGTGCATACAGTGCGGCCCTGCTGGCGTGGAAGAGGAGTGACAAGCATTGCCGTGCGGCATTACTAATTGATAAAGGGCCCGGGAGACGAACTGGGCTTAGAATTGGAAGAACGCGTCCTGCGGTGGTGCACGGCGGGGTACTATATGTGAGGCCTTTGGAATGGGGGAGGTGACAACGCGCCCAGCAGCTGGCCCGCATCTGCAGTGGCTAGATACACACTGCCACGACTGTCCACGTACTGATACAGCACGGGACCTGAGACTCGGGGCTTAGCGTGCCTTGCACAGGAGGCCGAAGTGTGCGGTGTAGGGCCCTCAATTGAACCGAGTGAGCCGCTGTGGACACCTCCACTAACCACGCCACCTTGGGCGCCATTGGACCCGGGAGCTCGACACACGCAAAGAAAGCAGCAATAAGGTACTGTGGCCGCCCTGCGCGGGTCGGCTCACAGAGTGGTTGTTGACCAGCGGAGCTCTCTGTGGCCCGTACAGTCCCTAGACCTGCAAGCGAATGGCTGCGTAAACCCCTCAGTTTGCCCACTGACAGCCCGAGTGCAGAACAGGTTGGGGGAACAGAACTGTTGAGGGTCACCCGGTGGCGTGATTTGATCCCCAGCCGGGTGTAGGGAGACAGGCAGCAACAGGCGGCAACACAGCTGGGAAGTACGGCAAGGGCACTGCAGACCTGTCCTAGACTGGGAATACTCACTTGCATCAAAGGCCTACACGTAAATCACACATGTTCCGGCCGCACGCAGACACTAAGGGGCCGATTCCGATCTCGGTCGGAGGCGCACCCAATACCATTCGGTCGGGAAAAAAGCCATGCGAAAGCCTGATTCCCGACCGAACCGTACGCGGGTCCGGCCGAGCGAGTACGATGCGACTCGCCGACCGACTCGTCCGGGCGTCCCGACAACTCCGACCGACTCGCTCGGACTCGAACCGCTCCGACCGACTCGGTCGGACCCGATTCGCACCGCGCAATGGAGACGTTTCCCGGCCGGGTAAGTACGATGCGCGCCGCGAGCAGTCCGACCGAGCCGCGCACTCCGGCTCGTAAGAGCTGTCGGAGCCGTACTTTGGGGGTCCGTGTCGGACCCCCTGTACGCGTACTCCGTGCGAGGCGCACACAGGGGGACCCAAGGGTCCCCCCTACCTGTGCGTGTACGCCGCGAGCGCTCGCGGCGTACTCGCTGTAGGAGCGCCCTTGTCCGCCTCGCACCCATTGAGGCAATGGGAGCCCGCGTACGCGTTGTACGACCGGCTCCCATTGAGTTCAATGGGAGTCCGACCCGACTCGTGTCCGATAACATACGGCCGCATCGTACTCGTTCGGTCGGACTGCACGGGTCCGATTCGGTCGGAAATCTCTCCGGGTCCGGCTCGGTCGGAGAAATTTCCGGCCCGAATCGGAATCGACCCCTAAGTGCAGGACACAAACAGACCTGCCAAGCGCAGATAACTACACCTTCTCAAACACTGCAGCCCACCAAAACCTCGTATAGTCTATATACCATCAGCCCTCTATGATGGGCAGACAACGGGAAGGTGCGGGCGCAACGGCCACATAACCGGACCCAACCCCGAAGCACACTGACCGGGCACCTGAGGAACCGGGGACCTCGCAGCCTTCCACGTTGGAATCCAAAATAGACTCGGAGCTTCAAGCGGTGGTGCAAATTGGTGTAACGCTGGCATAAACCCATACATCCCTGGAAGGTCGAATTGATAAAATCTTGACAGATTTTACACTTCTGCATGTAGAGCACAGGAAGCTAGCTGGAAAAGTCACTGACCTTGTGACAGAAATCGATGAAGTCGTCCAGTTACCAAGGCTATGTCCACTGAAATACGAACACTTACGGCACGGCTGAATTCATTTGAACGCTGGGTGGATGATGCGGAGGGCCGCTCCCGCAGAAGCAACGTCCGTGTGGTAGGACTGCCAGAGGGCACGGAAGGCGGCGATGTGGTGACCTACACGGAGACCTGGCTGAAGTCCCTGATGCCAACAGACTCACTATCCTCCTTCTTCACAGTGGAAAGAGCGCACAGGGTGCCAACATGCCGCCCATTACCAGGCGCAGAACCCCGACCCTTCTTATTCCGTCTACTAAATTTCAAGGACAGAGATGCAATACTCAGAGAAGTCAGGAAGATGGACGCGGTCAAGGTGGACAACTCTCAGGTCCTCTTTTTCCCAGATTATGCTCTAGGTGTGCAAAGACAAGAAAACACATTCCTAGCAGTCAAGAGGCGGATCCGGACTTAAACATAAAATATTCCCTCATATTCCCGGCCCACCTCCGCGTGTTTGTGGATGGGTCTACTCACTTTTTCAACGAAGCAGAGGAAGCATGGGAATGGCTTGAAAGCATGGGGCACCACACTTCACCAAGCCAGAGACGTAATGGCAATTAAGCAAAAATGGGAGGCCGCAGGAGAAATAAGCCACGTGCAGAGACATTTCCGAGGCAACTCAAGACTGTGCCTCAATTGGAGCAAGTGCTGAACGAATAGCAAAGTGCCTTGCAAACGGCGGCGGCCATGAGGGCGAGACAGGCTAGCAAGGACACAGACTCGTCCTCGGAGCGATCCCTGAGTGCAGACAGTTCTCTAGCCATGTGGCCAACTACCGAAGACTCTTAGAAGCTCACAGATGTAAAGCCCCAGACTGCAGACGACCTGATGTGATAACTTGCAGTACAACCAGAACACAAGTATACATGCACGCAAGGACACATAAGATGATCTGCATGATATGCTCAAGTTCCACATGAGTTACTATGTGTGACGAGCTGGGGCACCACAGGCAGAGTCAGCTCCATTTCTCTCAATCCCGCTGGGTGGAGGGACCCACAACACATACATATTAACGCAGCGTGTACATAGAAACTCATAATAAGGGCCCAGCAGCCAGGCCCACCCTACACAAGTCCTATTCCACCCCCCCTTAGCTCAACCAGCGCGACGCACGAAGTCGCTAGTTGTCATATGGCATTGTTTTTTGTTTGGGCAGACACCAGTTGTCCTTCTGCTCTTTCCCAGTTGAATTACACACGGTTCCCTTCCTTAGGATCTCTCCTAAGATGATGCGTTGATAAGTTGGCGAGTGCTGCACCCCAAGATTATTACATGGCTGACATATCGTCACCTAGTCTCTGCCGCACCAAATCGTCTACACTCCTCATTAGCTCATATCTGTGACGCATGCCACCTACCAACATAGTCACCTGGAATGTTAGAGGGCTACACATGCCGGCCCGGAGATACAAAATATATGCATACCTCAAGAGACATTCAGCGAATGTGGTGCTATTGCAGGAGACACATATAGCGCACCCTGAGATCCGTAAACTGCAGCAGAGATGGAAAGGTCAGATACTAGCCACAGGTTATTCATCCTATGCCAGGGGGGCTCTAATCTGGATCAGACCAGGAACACTGTTCACAACTGAGGATACTGAAATAGATAAATACGGCCGCTTTGGTCTTGCAAGAGGCCGTCTTAATGGAGGTCTGATAGTGCTGGTTTCCATATATGCCCATAACACATATCAAGAAAAACAACAAGGGAACCCTACTCACTTGGAACCAGGGTACTGAAATGATTATCAAAAACAATGGCTCCTGTGGACTAATGGCAAGAAAATCTCAATAAAATAACGCACTATGGCAATGTAATGGGTTATTGTGATGTCAAAAAAGAGAAGGAGTCGAACACACCTTAGATTAGTATTTCATTCATAATTCTTGTTTATATAGTTCTTTGAAGCAAAATTACATTCATGAGATTTAACAATCAATTGATTGTAGTGAGTGGTGTCCCAGTGAAAAAAAGGAACCTAAACAAATAAACCTAAATAATTTGTGACATATTCAGTGACATATATACAAGGTTTCCTATATTTCATGAAAGCGACCATTGAAAGATATATATTATATAAACCACGCTTTTATACAATGATAAGTGCTGGCTTGTAATGATTCGCTTTGAAAAAACTGTTGACGGCGTTTCGACCCTGTGTGCAATGTAGGGTCTTTTCAGGACCTAAGATAGTAGGGACACCTGCGAGAAGAGGAAGGATAATGTCAGTATGTGCTTGTAATGGAGCAGCTGTGCTCATGGAAAAAGGATGTAGGCAATCAGTATAGTACCTGAAGGAAGGGTTTGCGCAGCCTCGTGTGGAATTTGTGGCACCGTGAGTAAAGTGAAAAGGAAGGATACTCACATGGGACCCTGCCGGGCACTGTTCATGTGAGAAATAGAAGCGTGTTAATATCAGTCTTTTAAGTAGAGTACATATGACTCTACTACATAGGTGCACTATGATAAGAGACTTACCCCATGTGAGGGTAGCTGTCGGCTGGCAAAATTCGGTTAGCACAATAGGAGGATTCCGCAGGTATGGAATAGAAGGGCACAGTGAGTGTGCAGATCAAGCACGAGCTATATAGAAAAAATACAGTTATTGTCGGTGTCTATTGGCCAAACAGCGTTAGAGCGCTTAGGAAGTCTATAATTGTACAGGCTTACCCGATAGGGTTTTAAGTAGAAGTAGCAGGCTTCTTCCATGTGTTATGGCTCTTGATAATTATTTAAGACGGCTATGCGCCTCTTTGTGTCGACAGTTGATAAGTAATGGGGGGTCTGAAACCAAATAAAGTAAGAGTATATTTAGTAATGAGGTCTAATCTTAACCAAGGCGCTCTATGCATGTATTGGACAGCCAAACTAATGCTGGCCCGCTTACCTTACTCAAGAATCAGTATGTTCGTGCCTGCATCAAGGATATCTGTGGGGCAGAATAGCCTCTGTCTGTCTGCCTTGGTTCAATGACACCGAGCCTGTGAAAGGCTTGAGGTATATAGCTTCTCTCTTCCCGCCGAAAAATGACAGTGCAGTTTTGACAGACCCGAAAAATGGAGCCGCAGCTGTAGATCTAATCTGCTGCTCTGTGATCTATCATGGAAATGGACAGCAGACCGTCATGAGTCTGGCTTCCAAAGAGGTTGTAATCTCCTGGGTGACGCATGGCGAATATAATGGCCTATCCTAATTGGTGTAAAGCAGGGGATTTTTATCATGATGGGGTCTTGGGTGTTGACATATCAGAAATGTTCTTGCGCATGAAAAACGACTGACAGGGAACGCGAGTAGACGGTATGCCTGTGATCTCAGTAATTAAGGATGCTGGCTTGTACTTGTGTTTTTAACCGTGTAGTAATTTTATTCGATACATTGTGTATTCAAATAAAGTCAAATTCAATCTCTTGGTGTACTCTTAAAGTTACAATCATTGCATTTTTGTCGAACACTTAGGGGCCCATTATGATAACGGGCGGATCGCCACCGCCCATATGGCGGTGGTGATCCGCCCGCTATTATTCACCGCCCGCCACCCATTTCCCCCGCCATATTATTATGGCGGGGGGTACCGCAGCGGATGGGAAGACAGTCCGCCGCTTTTCCGCCCGGTCCAGAAGTCGACCGGGCGGAAAAGGTTTTAATATGGTGGCGGTGTCTGCTAGACACCGCCATCCATATTAGCATGGGTGCGGGAAGCAGCCTTTCCGTGGCGGCGATGCCGCCACGGAAAGGCATGCATTGTTTGCTGTTGGGGGCCCATTGCGGGCCCCCAGGGTATTGGGGGGGAGGGGTGTACCTATGGTACCCCCCTACATTGTCATGCACAAGGTGGCAGGCACCACCCGGTGCCTGTCACCTTGTGCATGACAATGCACACAGTGCATTCCCAGCATTGTGGCGGGCGGTGCTGTGAGCACCGCCCGCCACAATGCTGGGAATGGAGGATGCCACGGTGGCGGTGGCATCCTAATCGCCGGTGCGGGACCGCCGCACCACTGGCGGCCGGTCCCAGCACCGCTAGGGTGGCGGGCGGACAAAAGTCTGCCCGCCGTCCTAATAGGCCCCTTAGTGTTTACATATGCGAGCAATTTTCTTACTGGATACATTATGTATTTAATTCAAAACACAAACAATTCCTGCTGTGTACCTAGTAAGCATACTATGTCGATCACATTAGTGATTTCATCTGCTATAGGACACATAGATGTGGCAGGATGTGGGTATGCATAGTACACTGACAATATGTTGCATTTGTCATATTTAAATTATTTTGCCATACCACCCTTTACATTGTTATGGATTAACTTGTTATGGATTGGTATGGATGTATAGTACAGTGACAATATGTTGCATCTGTCAGATCTAGATTGTTTACCACATCACCCTTTATTTTGGTATAGATAACACAGTTTTAAAGACAATAATAATATGTTCACAGGTAATTTAAAACGATTTTTCACATAGTACTGACAATTATGGAAGTCTTAATAGGTAATCTGTAAGCGTATTTAACAGTAGATACAGGCTGTGATGTTCATTGTTTACTCACGGTGCCACAAATTCCACACGAGGCTGCGCAAACCCTTCCTTCAGGTACTATACTGATTGCCTACATCCTTTTTCCACGAGCACAGCTGCTCCATTACAAGCACATACTGACATTATCCTTCCTCTTCTCGCAGGTGTCCCTACTATCTTAGGTCCTGAAGAGACCCTACATTGCACACAGGGTCGAAACGCCGTCAACAGTTTTTTCAAAGCGAATCATTACAAGCCAGCACTTATCATTGTATAAAAGTGTGGTTTATATATTATATTTATCTTTCAATGGTCGCTTTCATGAAATATAGGAAACCTTGTATATATGTCACAAATATGTCACAAATTATTTAGGTTTATTTGTTTAGGTTCCTCTTTTTTACTGGGACACCACTCACTACAATCAATTGATTGTTAAATGTCATGAATGTAATTTTGCTTCAAAGAACTATATAAACAAGAATTATGAATGAAATACTAATCTAAGGTGTGTTCGACTCCTTCTCTTTTTGACATCACAATAACCCATTAGATTGCCATAGTGCGTTATTTTATTGAGATTTTCTTGCCATTAGTCCACAGGAGCCATTGTTTTTGATAATCATAACACATATCAAAGCACTTTCTGGCACACACTGACAGAACTACTATCACGCTGGTGCGGCATGCCATGGCTGCTAGGTGGTGACTTTAACGCGGTACTTGACACCAGTCTAGACAGATCCTTTCCCCCGCTGAAACAAACACCTGCAACATCTAACGCCCGAGGCCTGAGGGAGTGGCTGTGTCATTGGGGACTGACAGACGCATGGAGATCCCTCCATCCGCAAACACGCTTATTCTCCCACTACTCCCATCCACATAGATTACATGTTCGCGTTGACCGATTTGTAGTAAGCTCACCAATTCTGGCAAAATGCTGCAGCACAGACTAGCTCGGCAGGACCCACTCTGACCACAATCCACATATATTACAAATTCAAGGGGATGATGCAGAGCGCACTACCCGACTGTGTAGACTGCAGTCTCTGGCACTAGAGGACCCCCCGGACAGGGAAGCAATAGGCACAGGAATAGATACATATTTTGAAAAGAACATGGGCTCGGTCACGGATGTGGGAGTGGTAAGGGATGCAGGCAAGGTAGTAGTTAAAGGGCGGTGTCTGGGTCTGAGTTGGAGTGTCAGAAGGCAACTAGACCGTGAGGTAAAAGGCATCGAAGATACCTTGACCAAGCTGGAAGCAGCCCTGGCGCAGGACGGTGACACACAACAGGCCCTGGACTTACAGAGGGAAAAACATGCGGAGGTACTAGAAAGGTTACGCTGCTTGAATTATGCGTCACACGCAGCACGCACCTATGCTGCAGCGGATCGGGCGGGCAGACTACCAGCGAGGATAATCAGGCAGGAACATGCGCAAACACCTATACTGCGACTACAGTCCACCACGGGGCAAACACTCACCAAACAGTATGACATTCACCTTGAGTTCACGACACACTACACCAGAGTATATCAATCCCGAATCTTTACTACACCGGCAGAACTAGACTTATTTCTGTCCCCCCTTGACCTGCATCAAGTGTCGGCAGAACAGAGAGATGACTTGGACGCGCCAGTCATGCCTCTGGAGGTTCAGGCGGCAATACGAGCGTTGGCTAATAATTCTTTTTAAATTGAATTTTGCGTTTTAAGTTCTGTAGTGGGTTGTGGGTTCATAGGGGAATAGGGTGGGAGGCAATTTAATTATATACATTTTATTGATTATTTATATTAGTTATTCATTTTTTTTAAATGTATTTTTGCATTATTAGTTCCGTAGCGGGTTGTGGGTTTATAGGGGAGTAGGGTGGGATGTAATTTATTTATATATATTTTATTGATTATTTATAGTAGTTATTAATTGAATTTTGCATTTTTAGTTCCGCAGCGGGTTGTGGGTTTAAAGGGGAATAGGGTGGGAAGTAATTTAATTATATAAACTGTATTGAATAATTTTTATTTATTAATATTGGAATAATTGTGATGTTATAGTATTAAATGTGTAAATTAATGTATTAATAATTTGATAATTAGTTAATTAATTTAAATTAATTAATTAGTAATTAATTATGGTAATTGTGTAATTAATGTTAGGTGTGTGTTGTGGTGTTTATAGGTGTAAATGATGGGAAGGGTGGGAAGTAATTTAAATTTTATTGATGAATTATTAATTAGTAGTTAATTAATTTAAATTAGTTACTTAGTAATTAATTATGGTAATTGTGTAATTAATTTTAGGTGTATGTATGGTGTTTATAGGCATACATGGTGGGAAGGGTGGTTAGTAATTTATTTTTTATTAATTAATTATTAATTATTTGTTAATTAATTGAAATTGATTAATTAGTAATTATTAATCGTAATTGTGTAATTAATTTTCGGTGTGTGTTGTGGATATTATAGTGTTAAAGAATGTGTAATCAATGAATGTTTATTATATTTTTTTAATAATAATATATTTTAAATTTAATATTAATTATGTTAATTATGGAAATACATTTTAACAAAAATGTTGATGCCTTTTCTTATTGGTGTGGTGTATAGGGTAGGATATAAAATAAATACATTTATGTTTTAACCCCTTCGATGCTCATGACGAGCTCAGCTCGTCATGCTGCGCGGTCGCGCTGTGCGCATGGCGAGCTGAGCTCGTCACGACCACACCCGCGATCGGAATGTCCAGCACCTGGGCGGAATTCCGATCACGGCGAAGCGGTTAAATAATTTGTTCGTGAATATTTGTTGCTTTTAAATAAATATTGTTTATAAATGTATTTATTATTTTTTTAATATCATATTTGTAGGTTTATATTATATGTAATTAACATTATAATATGTGCTATTTTTAAATGTTTAATATGTTTAAAAAATTGTTTATTTACTTTTAAGAATATATATATATTTTTTAATTGTTGAAATGTTATTAGTAATTTTTGTTTTTCTGCTATCCAATACTTTCCCTACTGTTGCACTCACTGGAGTGGGAATAGTAATTTTTACCCCTTCGCTATCCAGCACTTTCCCTACTGTTTCACTCACTAGAGTGGGAATAGTAATTTTTACCCCTCCGCTATCCAATACTTTCCCTACTGTTGCACTCACTGGAGTGGGAATAGTAATTTTTACCCTTTCGCTATCCAGCACTTTCCCTACTGTTTCACACACTGGAGTGGGAATAGTAATTTTTACCCCTCCGCTATCCAATATTTTCCCTACTGTTGGACTCACTGGAGTGGGAATAGTAATTTTTTCCCCTCCGCTATCCAATACTTTTCCTACTGTTGCACTCACTGGAGTGGGAATAGTAAGTTTTACCCCTCCGCTATCCAATACTTTCCTTACTGTTGCACTCTTTGAAGAGGGAATAGTAATTTTACCTTTCTGCTATCCAGCACTTTCCCTACTGTTGCACTCACTGGAGTGGGAAGAGTAATTTTTACCCTTACGCTATCCAGTACTTTCCCTACTGTTGCACTCACTGGAGTGTGAATAGTAATTTTTACCCCTCCGCTAACCAATACTTTCCTTACTGTTGCACTAACTGGAGTGGGAATAGTAATTTTTACCCCTCCGCTATTCAATATTTTTCCTACTGTTGCACTCACTGGAGTGGGAATAGTAATTTTAACCCCTTCGCTATCCAGCACTTTCCCTACTGTTGCACTCCCTGGAGTGGGAATAGTAATTTTTACCCCTTCGCTATCCAGCACTTTCCTTACTGTTGCACTCACTGGAGTGGGAATAGTAATTTTTACCCCTCTGCTATCCAATACTTTCCCTACTGTTGCACTAACTGGAGTGGGAATAGTAATTTGTACCCCTCCGCTATTCAATACTTTTCCTACTGTTACACTCACTGGAGTGGGAATAGTAATTTTTACCCCTTCGCTATCCAGCACTTTCCTTACTGTTGCACTCACTGGAGTGGGAATAGTAATTTTTACCCCCCCGCTATCCAACATTTTCCCTACTGTTGTATTTATTGTGTTGCGAAATGTACGTTTTATTTTTGTTTTAATAGTTTAATGTTTTAATTAATTATAGAATGTTTTTTTTTAAAATTATTGATATATAGATATATTTTATTTTTATATAATTTAAAAGTTTAAAAATTAAATAAAGATAATAGTTAATACATTATTTTAAAGTAAATATATGTATATGTATAAATTATTATGTTTGTGTGTTTATATTTTTTTAAATTAAGTTTATTTTTTATATTTAGTTAAAATGTATATTAAATGTAATTTATTTTGTTAAAGATAATATTAATAATTTATATTTTTTATATATATTATTTTATTTTATTTATATTGTTTACATCTATATTTTTAACTTCGATATTTTTGATTCAATATTTTTGTACTTACCTGTTTAAGTATAGGGAGTCGATATTTTTACTATCTATATTTTTACTTTGATATTTTTCTATTGACATTTGTACTATCGATATTATATCAGTGATCCACCGGCCAGAATAAACCACTATTTTAATCGAAACGATGCCAAATGCCCAAGATGCGATGTGGTGGGAGCGGATCTACTACACAAGCTGTGGACATGCACGGTCATCCGTCCATACTGGGACACAGTCACCAAGCATCTGGCTCAGTGCACGGAGCGTACCTTAGATTGGACATGGGAGATATGCATATTAGGTTTGTATCAAAGGTCTGAAAAGCATAAAGTGACAACCCGCTATATAGAAAAGCATAGCGCTCCGCCGCGAAGACGTGGTGGGGATACGGAAACAGCTACTTGCAACACTGTGGGATGTGATATTGTCAGACTTCCGTACATCATGGCAGAACTACTCTGAAACAGTAGAGAACGCGTCCGAGCGTGATGAGGAGTGAGAGTCATTCAATGACACAAGGTGCAGGGCATGCAGTTGTGCTAGTAATAGACAGTGAGGGAGACACATGAGGGTTCAGGTTTGGCAGGTCCATAACACCTATCCAGACGAAATATCAGTCATTCCAGAATCAAGAACGTTGGCATTGGGATGCATGGTCAATGGGTAGTGGCAGGAGGGAGTGGGTGAAGGCTGAACAAACACAACAAGATAACGACACAAAATTTCCAAAAGGGAGTGCTGATTTAATCGATTAGAGACCCAGAAGGGTGTAACTGTAATGTTCTCTTGTTATATTAATGTTATGTTACATAAAGTTTACATTTGTAGGCAATTGACATCACAAGTATTGCAAATGAGCTAGACATGATCCTGTAACAATCAATTGTGATAAAGCATAATAGATACAAACTCAGAAAAATCTATAGTTGGAAAATGGAATATGTTGATGATGTATGACTAAATATGTGAAAACATTTAAAATTCAATAAACAAATGTAAACAAAAAAATGAAGATTCAAAATTACAATTTATTTGAGTGTAAACACCATATCTCTATTTGCTCCCAATCAAATGTTAAGACTTATTACATGTAATATGGTAACTCAGGGGTCGATTCCGATTCGGGCCGGAAATTTCTCTGACCGAGCCGGACCCGGAGAGATTTCCGACCGAATCGGACCCGTGCAGTCCGACCGAACGAGTACGATGCGTCCGTATGTTATCGGACT
This sequence comes from Calotriton arnoldi, assembly GCA_963921515.1. Lineage (NCBI taxonomy): Eukaryota > Metazoa > Chordata > Amphibia > Caudata > Salamandridae > Calotriton > Calotriton arnoldi. The sequence goes on from CAWUFW010017242.1 coordinate 169,687, forward strand.
CGAGTCGGTCGGACTCCCATTGAAGTCAATGGGAGCCGGTCGTACAACGCGTACGCGGGCTCCCATTGACTCAATGGGTGCGAGTCGGACAAGTGCGCCCCCTACAGCGGGTACGCGGCGAAGCGACTCGCGCCGTACACGCACAGGTAGGGGGGACCCATGGGTCCCCCCTGTGTGCGACTCGCGCGGCTACGCGTACAGGGGGGTCCGACACGGACCCCCAAAGTGCGGCTCCGACTGCTCTTTCGAGCCGGAGTGCGCGGCTCGGTCGGACTGCTCGCGGCGCGCATCGTACTTACCCGGCCGGGGAACGTCTCCATTGCGCGGTGCGAGTCGAGTCCGAGCGAGTCGGTCGGAGCGGTTCGAGCCGGGAACGAGTCGGTCGGAGCGGTCGGGACGCCCGGACGAGTCGGTCGGCGAATTCGCATCGTACTCGCTCGGCCGGACCCGCGTACGGTTCGGTCGGGAAACAGGGCTCCGAATCGGATCCGGTAAAGCCGAATCCGATTCGGAGCCCTACCGGCCGAGATCGGAATCGGCCCCTCAGTGTTAATCAATGGGAGAAATAGGCGTTAGAAGAGCGGAAAATGATTTTTGTTTGGAGTTTTTCACTGCCAGGATATGTAAAACATAAACCCACATGCCCTAATTTTAATACAGCGGACCCTGTCTAATGAGCGTAGTGGGCTTACCTTATGGGTGCCGATATGTATTAAAAAGGAAGATTTAGGCCAGGCAAAGGGTTTATTTTGCTGGATCAAAATGGCAGTTTAATTCCGCACTACAGGCTGTAGTGGACGGCCTGAGACATGGTTTAACAGACTACTTCAGTGGGTGGCACAATGAGTGCTGCAGGTCCACTAGCAGCATTTAATTTACAGGCCCTGTATACTTGTTATACCATCTACTAGGGACTTACAATTAAATTAAATGTGTCAGTTAGATGTAAGTGAATTTTACCATTTTTTAGGAAGAGAGCACATTCACTTTAACACTGGTTAGCAGTAGTAAAGTTAAAAAAAAAACGAATTTTGCAAACAGGAGGTGAATATGCAAAAAGTGTAGTTAAATATTACACAAAGGATGTCAAGTCTAACAAATGCCCATCCCTTTCCCTTAAAACTCCGGTAAAATCCCAAAACCCAATCCATCCCTAAACCCTAAAACATCTTACTACACTTGTTTAGTACCAATCCCTGAGCTCTAAAAAGTCCTTACTGTTCCTACACACTGCCCAACTCTGAGCGTTAAAATCCCTGACTGCCCATATACACCACCCATCCGTGAAACTTATACCCCTATTACTACTAATAAAAACTACCCATCCCTGTATCCTAAAAGAAATCTACCACCCCTAAAATCTCCTTGCCCCTTCAATATATTTAAAAAAATATTAATTCATAATCAATGATATTTAATTGCTATAAAAAGGCCCATGAAGTTAAACATTAAATCATACCTGAGACGTAAAAACTCCTGATATATTTAACTGTGATGTAACATCCCATGAAAAACAAACTGTGAGGCAATGTCACATGCCATTTACTAGGTGAAAGAAATTGGGAAGTTGTGCAGAATGTGAGGAGAGTCATAGGTCCACAATTTCCCCTTATTGGGAACCAAGCACCCCATTGTAGCGCTTGACTCTCTCAGGTTAGTGAAGAAGAGCATTCTAAGGCCTACTAAGGGGAGGTGGTGCGTACTAGTAATCACCACCCGCTGGCACGCAGTAATAACACTCAATAAATGACTGTCCAGTCAGTGCATTTTCTTTAGAAGAGGAAAAGTGCTTTTATTACGCTTACACTACTAAATACTACACATTAATTGACAAATATATACACAAGGCATATTAAAATACCATAGATGACATTCTGCGATCATATTTGACCGCTAAACCCTGCCTATACAAAAACAAATATTGCAAAATAGGGGAGGTATCACTTTAAAACAAGTAAGTCTATTAGGTTTGTTAAGGGTTCACTATATAAAAAGACCAATAACCCACATGTTAAAAATCACAATGATTTCACCGTAATCAATAATTATGTAAGTATGCAATAATTATTGTCAGTAAAACATTGATCAAAAATCATTGTCAGCATAAATGCTTAATAAAGCAATGAAATTAACATTATATGTGTCTGCGCTTTTTCTCAGACACCTTCAGGACACATAAAATGCTTTAACTAGCCCCTAGAGGACGCTGTACTCCCAACTGAAGCCAAAAAGCTCCAGCCTTGGGAGTGCTTTAAAAAAAATGATAAAAATCCTCTGAGGTCATTATTTCTTGGACCCTGCAGACGTAGGGTCACTTTTAAAAAGTACTTGTGGGGGGCGGCTGTAACTGTTAGTGCCTCTCTCCTCCTGGGTCCCACCCAGGCACCTCACTATTTCCTTTTGCTGTGGCAGTGAGGGGAGCCCACTCCTGCACTGTCCAGCCAGCTCCCTGCCCGGCTGACTCCTGTGAATGCCGGCACAAAAGCCGGCAGCTAGTTTCAGGGATCTCTATGTGGTGGCCACGTTCTCTCCCCAGACACAGGCACAGGGAACGGAAGCAAGCCAACTGCAATTGGAGAGGTGCAACGGCACTCCCCTTTACTTTCTAGCATCGGGGCCCGGGGATGGGGTCACAGGCCCCCTTTTGTGAATAACCAAGACGGGGTATGAAGTCCCCGGGTCATGGAGAGCTCTAGAAAGTGGGCCCAAAGCACGCCCCATCCTGAGCTCATTAAAAATGAATTAGCTTGCGCTGATCCCCGGGCTCTGACTCACCCAAGTGGCACGCCACTGAATTTCATTGTAATACCACACTTTCAACTTTCTGTGGGGGACTTCAGATTCACCAACCTTTAAACAGCCATAACTCGGGCACCGTTGGGCAATCTGGATGATCCAGTGCTCATTTTACTCGAGGTGGTGAGGTCTAGCCACAGGAGTCGTTTCAGGGTCGCCTCCTGGCCCAAAAAGGTGGCACTCCACAGGGAGCTGGTTTCACTGGCTCCCTGTGCCAGCCTTCTCCTCTGCTATGCCTCTCACAGTCCCCATGGACTCCTCTCCACTTTGCAGGGCATCTGAGGGGGGCAGTGGAGTCCACGTTGTCCTCCAAAAGGTCCTTAGGGGGTGTAAGGGAACCAGCTTCCCTGGTCCTTGGAGAGACCCACTGGTCCTGGGGTCAACTGGAGGCCAGTTCCTTGGTTTTTTTGGGCATCAGGGGGCTTGTCTTTTCAGTTGTCATGACTCTGCTGCCATCACTGTCCAAGTGGCCTAATCCAACACACACAACTCTCCCTTGTGCAAGAGTTTTTAAAGGGGGGTGGAAAGTTCTAGAAACCAGGCAACCATGGCCAATCCTAGGGTGCCACATCACCCCTCCACCCCATCCCAAACCTCCTGCCCAGCATGCTGGGACAATTAAAGCTGGTGCTGTCAAGAAATCACTTTTCACATCTCCTCTGAGACCCTCAGCTCTGCCCCTTGTTGACATCACTGCCAGGGTCTTTGCCACCAACATGTCAAAGAGGAGCCCCTTCCTGTGTTGGCTCCAGTTGTCTGGGCTTCCTCCTTTGTTAAGTGGGCCTGGTCTGTCCCAACCATAGTTTAGTGTGACAGCTAATTACAGAAGCACTATTTCACCCCAGTTTTATACCTCAATGGACTTTGTAGGCCTATGGGAAGTGAAACTGCACTCTAAGGCAAAATTCTACCTATGTGTATAATACAGTGTCACTGCAGAAAAAAACAGCAAACCATACTGACTTTACCTATGAGCACCCACTAATATTATAAAGTCTATCCCAGGTCAACACCTAACCTTACAGAGTCTCCTCTGCACCAGGCTACCTGTGTGCAATTACCCGACAGCGCACAACCGTAGTCTCACACTCGCAGCTTGCACACGTGTAACCAGCGACGTACCCCTTACCCTAGCTGCATCACAGTGTACTTATCCTAAAAGGCACACACTGGCGGTAAATACATGCAGTCCATTTGCTATGTAATTACTGTGGGTGAGACTTACAGAAAAAGGTCCAAAACATAGTAGTCAAAAAAGGAAAATAATCTGGGCATACTAAACGCAATTGCAACACTAGGGATGGAGTAACTCACTTCCTGGTATGAGAGAGGAAGCAACTCCAGCACATTCCAGGCTGGGAAGGGGATTATTACCCTATACATAACCTCAGCCCTACTCAGGGCACTTATAAAGTTTACAAATAGGCATCATAGGCTATAGAAGCATAGAGCTAGAATGAATTAGAATGTGTTTGAATTTTTGGAAAACAAACCAAACCAAAGGTGTTTATCTAGCTTTAGACCACACATCTAAAAGGCCAATAAAAATTCTGCTACAGAAGCAATGGAGTTTGGAATTGTATTGTTAATATTGAGAACGTCTATGTAAATAATGATACATTCATGTAGAAAAACAAAATCACATCTATATTCACAAATTCACCCATTGTAAACTCCACTTCAACCCTGACTCGGAAAAATGTGGTTAGGCAGGCCCAGAGACCCAGGCCCGAGGTTACTGATTGACAGATCACAGGTGGGGTAGCAGTAGCCATGATACAAAAATGTGAACAGGAAATCCCGGATGGATCTCACAGATAGGTGCAGCGGCACCACAATGGTTCAGGGAGATCGGCCCCAAAAAAGCCCACATGGCCGGAGGGGTGCGCACGTTCCCAAAACACCATAAAGTCAGATGCCACATGAAGTTAGGAACACTTAGCTAATCAAGCCACAGCACACACAGGGCCTGATTCACAGAACTAACTTACGTGAAATACGTAAAGTTAGTAATTTTCGGTATTCACAGAATACACGTACCACTACTAACTTTATGTCCGCTCCCGGGCCGGAGATTCTGGCCCTGTGGCGGAATCTCCGCCTCCGGACCGGAATCTCCGCCTCCGGACCGGAATACCCTCATTTAGGCCGTTTCAATGCTCAAACGGCCTAAATGAGGGTATTCCGGTCTTCTGCCATTGCAGCAAAGAGTTCAAGGGTGGTGCTATTGTTATTTCAGTGAGTGGCATCTTTAGCGCTTTAGACCAGTTAACGGTCAATCTTGACCATCAACCAAAGGTAATTATGGCTATATATAGGGTCTAAATTTGACTTTGGGTCTCTCACAAGCAGCAGGATGTCATTGGCATACAAGTACATCAATATCTTACACATCGCAATTTGAATGTTTCTGTCACCATGTGTCTCATGTAGCAGGCTGACCAACGGCTCTTTGACAATGCAAAAGTAATCGGGAACAGCCCTGCCTAGTACCTCGCTGAATAAACCTAGTATCAGTGATATGACAATTTACTCGCACACACGTTATGGGTTTAGTGTAAATTGATCTAATCCATTTTGTCATTGCTGCCCCTAATCCCCTTCTACTCCGATTCCTAGGTACCTCCTTTAATGGAATCAAAAACCTTGGCGGAATCCAAGAACACTGCCACAGTCTTCAGTCCCAGGTTGATTTTATGCGGTCTGTGAATATTGTCTGTAGGTTGTCAGATGTGGAGTGCCTCGATATAAATTACAACCGCTCCGGATGGATGAATCCATTCAATAGTGCCACCAGCTTGGTGGCTAATATTATTTCCATTGTCTTAATATTAGTATTTATCAATCACAGCAGCCTATAGGAACCTTGGTCCTGTGTGGGCTTCCTCAGCTTGAGCAGTGTGATAACTACTGCTTCCTGCACCGTAGGGGGGTAGCTCATCCCTTTGGAGGGCTTCATTATAAATAGAGAGCCAAATGTTCTCTGTATTCCTAGTAGTACTCACTGGGCAGTCCGTCATTTCCTGGAGCTTGGCCACTGGTTAGTTCTTTTATAGGACACATTATGTCCTCTATGGTAATCGAGCAGGGAGCAGAATAACTCCCTCTCTGTAGTACCCACCAGGACAGGGTTATCAGTTCTAAATATTGATTAGTCTCTCCTACATTCCCTTGAAATGTAGAGGTGTATAGAGTCTCATAGTAGTTTGCAAAGTCTGCAAGGATATCTATAGAGCAAGATTTTGCCTCACCCTCCATAGTCTCTACTGTGGTGATATGATTAGAGGCCCATCTGGGTTTAATCAAGCAGCCAGTGTATGCCCAGTTCCCTCAACTTTACCATATGTCGGGGGCGCTGCATACTTCTCCAACTAACTCATCCCAAAATATTTGAGGTTTAAGTTGTATTTGTCTGTTGGAACCAGCACTTTCTGGTTAGCTGAAGGAATGCCCCCAGCCAGGCAGAACCTACTGCTCCCATCAAGGGCGGCTGATTACACTCGCCGTATAACCTGTGCTCATCCTTGGGTAGCTTGGCGCTGAGCAGTTAGGCTTTCCTCAGAGGCTATGTGTAAAGCAAAGGCACAGCAGTCACACGTGATAAATACAATGAGCATCACAAAAGAGACTTCACACAGAATGTATGCAAATAATTTTTATATTCAGCACACATATTCAATCATACTAACATGAACATCATATACTTTTGGGAATATAACACATTTGGAAATATTACTAGAAATACTAGGCCACTCGTATTGTTATGATATCAATTGTATGCACACTGTGGACAATTCCAAACTCACCCTCCCCCCCAATAGAGAGAGAGCACCCTTCTGCGGTGTGACACATTGTCCATCCCGGGGCCCACCCTCACAATTTAGAAATTATAATCCCACTCAGTTATAGGATACATCCCGGGTCACAATGATATCATAGATATGTACACACATGAACCAAAAACACTTTTTAGCAGCATCGCGGGCCGGAGCCACGCCAATGTCAAATGTTGTGTGCTTTTGGCATGAAATAAACTTATAAAGCGGGACTGCCGGCCAGTTTCCTGAATCATAGGCAGTCCGCAAATGATCGCTTCCACACACTCAATTCGCACCACTACTCGGTACGACAGGTATCAGCCAGTCTGTATTGAACGCTCTTGCACACATACGCACTCGGCACCCTAATGCAGTTCCACTGGTACCCAGCAAGTCAATAGATTACACCCTGCAGGATCCATGGCTCCCAGCCTCCTTCCACCCTCCAGTTCACCCCAATTGTCCAATAGCCCTGGATGGAAGATAACCAGCCCTGCCTCCCAGACACTAGGCTGCACGTGGGCCAAGTCACACCTAGTCTGGGTCTGCGGGAAGCAGGTCGGGATATGTAGCAAGTTTTAAATAGGAAGTTAGCAGTCACTCTGGAATTCACCCACAGTTCTCAAACACAATGGACTGGACTGGTCTGGTGCAACCTGTATCATCTTTCACCAGACGTTGTGCCTCCTTTACCGGGAGGTACGGAATTTGCAACTTTTCATTGTGTGTAACCGGAATTGCCTGGTGCAACCAATCCTAATGTGCACCAGTCGTAGTGCCTCCTTTCCAGGGAGGTACGGAATTTGCAACACTTTGTGCTTGAGACCTGAAGTATCTGGTGCAACTCATACCAGCGCACACCAGACGCTGTGCCCGAATAGCCTGAGCATGACTCTGATCATCGTGTACAACTGGGGTGTTTCCTCCTACCGAGAAGCTCCCCTGTGTTACTCCCAATTCATTGGTTGTTCCCGTTGGACCCTCACCATGGCGAACCAACTGCCCTGTCCACACCTGTCCCCTCCCGAAGACATCTTGGCACCAGGTAGTAGTGAAAGAGATGAACTGGTTTGAAGGAACGTTTCCACGACAGCTCAGATGCAGGTCAAGAGACTGCGTGACTCCTTTGTGTTTTGAGACCTGTGCGTGAACTTCCCGACTGGCTGCTAAACTTTGTTTACGTCTGCCTCCTAATTAAAACTGCTACATAATCCCACCTGCTTCCACAGGACCCAGACTAAGTGTGACTTTAGCCGCACGGTCCAGTGCCCGGGAGGCAGGGTTAGTTATCTTCCATCCAGAGGGATAGGAAAATTAGGGTGAACTAGAAGGTGGAGGGAGGCTTGGGCCACGGAGTCTGCTGAGTGTAAACCATTGGCCTGCTGGGTACCAGGGGCACCGCATTAGGGTGATGAGTATATGTGTGTGTAAGAGTGTTCTGTATGGACTGGCTGATAGTTGTCATACTGCGTTGCAGTGCTGAGTGAGTGTGTGTGAGTGGGACTGATCATGTGTTGCCTGTCATTCACAACACTTGTTGGGGGTTCCTCTCCATACATTGATTGAATGCCAGAAGCAGAATACATTTGACTTTGGATTTTCATGCTTGGCTCCAGCAGCAGTGATGCTAAAAAGTGTTCTATTTTTGTGTATGTACATAATTTTGATATTGTGCACGGCATAAGGGTGCTCTCTCTCAATTGGGGTGGGTTAGATTAGGTATTGTCCACAGTGTGCATACTATTGATACCATAACAATACAAGTGTGCGTAGAATGGCTAGTAATAGTTCTGAATGTGTTTTATGCCCAAATGTTTATGAAGTTCATATTGTAATAATTGAATATATGTGTTTAATATAAAAGTTTTTTACATCCATCCTGTGTGAAGTCTCTTTTGTGATGTTCAGTGTATTTATCGTGTGCGGCTGCTGTGCGTTTGCTTTACATATTGCCTCTGATACAAGCCTGACGGCTCAGTGCCAAGCTACCCAAGGGTAAGCGCAGGTTGTACAGTGAGTGTAATCACCTGCCCTTGATAGGTTCTACTTGGCTGGGGGCATCCCTGCAGCCAACCAGATAGTGCCAGTTCCAACAAGAGGGGCTTTTATGTCGTCAGTGGCTGTGATCAGGGCAGTCTCAGTACTATGATTGCTGCGGAAGCTGGCTTGGGAGGCATCCAGAAGCTGGTTCTGTTCAAGGTGTCTTGTGAGTTCTTTGTTGATAGTCTTTTCCAGTGCCTTGGCTGGGAATGGGAGCAATGAGATTGACCAGTAGTGTTTGAGCTCAATGGGGGTGGCGGAGGGTTTTTTGAGTAGTGGCCGGACTTCAGTGTGTTTCCAGGCGTAGGTAAATGTTGCAGTGGTTATTGAGATGTTGAGCAGGTTGGTAAATTCCTTACTGATCCTCTAATTTTCGAGGATGAAGATGTGTTGCAGGCATGGGTCTGTGGGAGCGACTGGGTGGATGGATCTCATGATGGAGGTGGTGTCCTGGGTGGAGAGGTGGTTCCAGGTGGTCAGTTTGTGGTTCGTGTCAGTTGCGGAGGAGGCGTATCTGTTGAGAAAGTCCATAGGTGTATGTTGGGGTTCTAAGAGTCTGTATATGGTTATGATCTTGTCATGGAAGAATTCTGCAAGGTTGTCACACAGATCTTCTGAGGGAGTGATGTTGTTTTCGCTGGCAGCCAGGTTGGAGAACTCCTAGTAGAATAAACATGTAGAATACAATATTCCTATAACTACTTGTAAAAGGCATTACAGTGCCCAAGGAAACAACAGCGCAATTGTAGAAAGAAGCAGGCCCAAAATGCACATACCCCACCCCACGAGCCACTCTCGGTCTCAGTGCATAGCATACACAGCTTTGGGGCAATAACAACCATATAGAGTCATTTGAAGTCTCTATATCTCTATCACAGTCGTATCAAAGAAACTCTATTTTCTGTATAGGAAGTGGGCCCCACCCTGGTGTTCCATCCTTGAACATCTGTACATCAATGTACATGCTACAGCAAACCATCACTAACGCCCTGGTCTGATGCATCCCTTCCTATTGGTTGGCTCTTGTGTCTCTTTTATTTTTTTTGTTGCTTGTGGAAATGGACTGCAGCCTGGTGACCGGCGAAAATAGGAGATTTGCCATTGTAATGGTAAAGCAACCATGCTCAATAAAACACAACATATTTGATATTTAACTTTTACAGTATGGGTTCCAATTTCCGTCTGTTTCTTGTACCCTTTCAGTATGGTCTGGGTAGAATGAAAGCTGGTTTCCTTTGTGAATTATTTCTATCCTGTCTCTAGCCAAAACAAGCATGGTGTCACAGTCTCTGTAGTTGAGATGTTTGGCTGGAATTGGACATGGTGCAACTCCAGGGACCGGTCTGAGTCCCAGTGTTGGAGGACTGCTTATCACCAGCCAATCTCATTTTTTAATAACTGTTCCAAGAAGTCTTCAATTTTCCTCATAGTTGTCATTTCCGGAATGCCTAAATTATGAATGTTACTTCTGAAAGGATCTCGCCTCTAAGTCTTTATTTTTCCTCTTGATCATTTCAAGCTCCTTCGCCATACATTTACAGTCCCTGGATAAATTATTTTGGGTGTCTTTACCATCAAAGTCAATGGTCATGCCCTTCTTGCTTTTCTTTCATTTTGTCCAAATGGAAGGTAAATGCATTGCTCTTTCCATCAATCTTGGCAAGGCTCCCTTGCATTGCCAGTAGAAGTGAACTCAACACTTCCTCTGTGTTAGACTCCAGAGCAGAGTCTAATGACATAGTCTGATCTATAGCTGTGTGTTTCTCTTGTGAGCGTGTCAAATTTTCGGATTGGAAGGGCAGACTGTCTTTAGTCAGGTCTGTTCTACAGGCACTCATTTGTTGGCATGCTCCTTATGTGCCCAATGTTTGTAAAAGGCAGGAAGGTGGGGGTCTTGCAAATGTACATCCAGTGCATATCCCCAGGGTCAGCAAGTCACAGCTGTCTTCTAGCGGAGGTCCCTGGGGACCCTGTGTAGTCAACGAACAAATACAGAGGCTGTGTGTCCCAAGCTGAACACAGTGAGGCTGCCAATGCAATCTGGGTGAATGATTTTGAGGCTGCGCAGCTATCGCACAAAGGTCTCAGCCACCGCAGGCCCCACATCACAGCCAGCAGACCCTGCAATCTACAGGCCTCATCTGTGGGCCGAAAATGTATAATGAATTTGCTTGTTACCTCCACAGTGCCACATGGGGATGAGCCCTCCTAGCACCGGCCCTATCTCCAGTTGTGAACGGAGCAGCACTAACAGTCAACCCCGCCTCCAAGCCGCATCTGCATTCTCGAAAAAATGTTGTAAAAGAATTTGACCAATTATTCAGCAGTGGCTCCAGTACCCTGGAATCCAGGAGATTCGTTGTAGTTGTAGATCAAGGCTTAAAGATTGAGGGAGGTGACTGAATGGTGCCACCACCACCACATGGAAACTGCAACACAGATAGAAATGTATGGTACCTCATTAAGTATCCTGATAGTAGTAATCATTGTGGCTCTCTATATAGTGTACTAAAAGAAGTAAACTGTGCAGAGAGTCCAGTGAATCCCCAAATGGTATACAGAGGTAAAAGCAGATAATTCTAATGCTCTTTTTTTGGTAGTGTGGGTAAGCAGTTAGGCTTATCAGAGGGTAGTGCTAAGCATTTGTTGTACTCCACAGAGGCAATAAATGAGACACATGCTCAGGAATAAAACTGAGACCAATTTATAAAAATAATATCAATTTTTATAGAATTTTAAGACCAAGAACACAGTTCTAAGGTATGCACTTTCGAAGTTTCGATTTTTCAAAGTTCGGAAAATATATTACTTTTAAGCGCAGTTACGCATCATAAGAAATAATGAGGAAAAAGCAGAAAAATGCATAGAAAATCAGGGAATGCTTTCAAGAAGTTCACCTTCTCGTTTTAGGTTGATGTCAGAACCAGGTCCAAAGTTCCACAGGAGATGTTCAAGAGCGTCCCGGATCAGGCAGGAGCAGAGTGCTGAGAGTCTTGGAAACAGTGTGCAAAGACAAAGGGGGCCACTTGAAAACACACTGCACAGGTGGACTTACAGATAAGTCCGAAGGGGCTACTTTGAGGGAGGAGCTCGCAAGGGACTGAGGACCACAGGAGCACAGAAGGTTAGTCAATACCGGGCAGGGCCGTTTCTACCATTAGGCAAGACTAGGCGGCTGCCTAGGGCGGCAAAAGGGCTAGGGCGGCAAAAGGGCTAGGGCGGCAAAAGGGGGAAATATTTTGTAGGCCTTCTACAATTCGACGTCACGTGACGTCACGTTTGGCGCCAAGGGCGGGGGCCCTGCGCGCCGTGATCTTTGCGGGGCTGCGCTGCGCGTTCTATCACGGGTCACAGTACAGACAGAGAAACAGTCAGGTACGTAGGTATGCACCAAGGCGGGGTACACCAGGGGGTGACAAGTGGGGCAACGCACAGCTGGCAACTAATAGCTCTCCTGTCAGTAAAAAGCGAGTGCGTGATCCGGTGCCTCCGTCTCTGGACAGGCCTCGATCTGCCCCTCCCCTCCCCCTCTCAGCGACGGGTGTTCTCAGAACTGTGTCCACGAGGACTGCAGGGATCCCCCTCCCCCGATAAATATACACATAGGGTTACACGATACCTATCTACTCATGACAGCGCTGAGGAGAGTAAAACATTGAGGCACATGGCCTCGTGAAGACAGAACATGAAACGAGGAAAGGCAAAGACCAACAGAGAGATGGAAAAGGTAAAAACAAAAAGCTGAAACATTCAATGGAGCGGACGGACACGGAGGGCCTGGCAGAGTCACGGAGGTACAAGAGGACACATAGAGATAAGAACAAGAGCAGATGCACATTGAGGTGGGTGGTGGCGCGGGGGGGAGTGGCAAGGTGCAGATGGCAGCTGAGTGAGAGAGGAGGGATGAGCGCAGGGTGGGGGGGGTGAGGAGAGGATGAGAGAGGAGAGATGAGTGCTGCAATTACCATCTGAGCTTTAAGCACTTGCAGGTGAAGTGAGGAGACCTGGCAGCCCCAAGGACACTGCGGAAGGGGGGAGCTGCAGAAGGACGAGGGCATTGGGAGGGAGGGGGTACAGAGACAGGGAAAGATACAGGGGGCTGTGTGAGGAGGGACGAGCGGAGGGGTGAGGAGAGAATTGCTTAAGTGGATGAGGGAGAAAGAAAAGAGAGGACGGAGGAGAGAACAGATCAAGGAGAGGGGGCAGGCAGTCAAAGGCCAGCGCTTGTTTCTCCGTGTCCTTCCAAGCCTTCGTGCGTGAGACAGCCCATCTGGAAGTGTGGATGTGAAAGAATTAAGGTTGTAGAAGCATAATGGGGAGATTAAGGGTTATCTGTAATGTGAAAAAAAACGGCCCTGCTATTGTTTGAGAGACAATTTGCCATTCTAGGATATAATTAGGCCTGAGTGAAAGTTTCATTACGGCTGCAAAATCGCAAGAAATGAGAATATTGGCATTGCATGAATTTTATAAATTAATTTTTGCCATTTTGCTATTGTGAAATTTTGCTTACTTTTCAACCAGAGGGCACTAGTTCAAGGAGAAAAGTCCTCGCAAGAACGTTATAACTGTGGTTGAGATGCATTTGTTCTCAAACCAGTCGCCTGCTGGTATCTTTTGTGACTTTTTTTATTACCTGGAGTAAGCCCTTCTGTGTAAATTTCATTTGAGATACTGGCCAAGAGCATTTTAGGAAATTTGCGTCATTTTGTGAAATAATTTTAAAAGGGACGTCTATTTTGAGAACAAAAATCACAATTTCGTCGACCCCCAGCGTGGAGTGGACCTCCTAATTATTGGTGAGAAATCTCTGCATTCTGTTTAACCTCCCTGTTGTTTTCGTTGTTAATGGTAATGATACGGAGTTGTGAATACTTTCGCTGTCAGTAAGGAGTGTACAACATGCAGCTATCCAGTCTTCATGCTACTAGCTCCTAATACAAGTTCTTTTATATCTAATGATTTTTATATCTAATGCTTTTTATATCTTATTCTTCTAGCCTGAATGACAGGGGGAGAGAGTGATGGTAGTAAAAGGGAGGTGGCTGCATTTTTCAATTCTCGCCTAGGGCGGCAAAACACCTAGAAACGGCCCAGATACCGGGGATGGTGGGGCTGGGTGAAGAGCGAACAGGTCAGCTGGGCGTCGTGGGTTTTAAGGTCCTCGCGGTCAGGAGCAGGCAACTTCGAGAGGCGATCTCGGAACAGCTGGACCTCAGGAAGTGGGTCTCAGGTGTCTCTATGTTCCTCGACGGGTGCTTGCTTCTGGTGCTTTGGGAGTCTGGAGTGGACTCTTCTTCTCAGTGTTTGCCGTTGGAGGTCCCGTACCCCGGGCATTGGTATGCTGCATCTCTGGTAGGTCCTGGTGTCTCCAAACTTGGTGGGGAGGCAGATCTGACCCTCCGAAGCTGTTGTAACTCTTCTCGCTTTGGTGTTGCATCAAGGTTGTCGAGGAGTAGCAGCTCAACACACCAGACTTCACAGAATTGGTGCCTGCGGCGTGCAGGGGAGTGATACCTTCACTCCAAGGGAGCTTCTTGGTGATTTCCTGAAGGTTGGAGGTGCTCCAGGGTTCTTGGAGTCCTCTCAGGCATCAGAACGACACAGCAGCAGCAATTATTGAGTCCTTAGAGCAGCAGACAGGGTTTGGCGCATTTTTATTCTGCAGCACTATCTGGAGGTTCCTGGGTTGGGTTTTAAAGGCAGCATCGCCTTTAAAGCACCTCGGCGCAGAGCAGGCTTTGTTTCTGTCCTCTGAGAGCACTGGCTCTCACCCCATGAGGTCAGAAACATGTCTGGTAGTGGCAGGCTGGCAAATACAAGTCAGGAACCACACCAGTGCTTGGTAGATTTTCAGGGGACCATCTAAAAGGGTCTCCTGTGTGAATTTATTAATAAATCCAACACTGGCAACAGTGAGGATTTATTAAGACAAGATGTTTGGTACCAAACATCTTAGAAATCAGTGAAGCCATCATGGGGCTTGGAAACTCATGTTAACAAGTATCCAGCCCATGTACTGTTTATGGCTTCCCTGTTCACTTACACCATCAATCAATCAATCAGGGGTTTGTTAAAGCGCGACTACTTACCCATAAGGGTCTCAAGGCGCTAGGGGTGGGGGCGGTGCAGGTTCCATTCCATCAAGGAGGGGGTCTGTCGAAGAGCCAGGTTTTGAGGTTTCTTGCGAAGATGGGGAGCGATGTTGTCTGTCTGAGGTGGAGCGGAAGGGCGTTCCATGCTTTGGCCGCGAGGAAGGAGAAGGAGCGGCCTCCCGATCTGGTCTTTCTGGTGCGGGGGACCACGGCGTAGGAGAGCTGGGCTGATCATAGGGTCCTTTGGGGTGCGTGGAATTTGAGTTGGCTGTTCAGGTATGCTGGTCCGGTGCCGTGGAGGGCCTTGTGTGCGTGGGTGAGCATCTTGAAGGTGATTCTCGCCTCGACGGGGAGCCAGTAGAGTGTGCGCAGGTGCTGGGAGATGTGGCAGGACCAGTCTTGCGGCGGCGTTCTGGATGTTCTGTAGCTTGCAGGTGAGGTTTTTGTTTATTCCGGCGTAGAGTGCGTTGCCGTAGTCGAGTCTGCTGATGACCAGGGCGTGAGTGACGGTCTTTCGGTGTTCGAGGGGGATCCATTTGAAGGTCTTACGAAGGAGGCGGAGGGTGTGGAAGCAGGAAGACAAGACAGAGTTGATCTGGCGGTCCATTTTGAGCTCGGAGTCCAGGATGATTCCCAGGTTGCGTGCGTGGTCCGTGGGGGTTGGCGGGTTTTCGAGGGCGGGGGGCCACCAGGTGTCGCTCCAGGCATCGGGGTTTGGGCCCATAATGAGTACTTCTGTTTTGTTGGTGTTTAGTTGTAGGCAGCTGTTTTTCATCCATTTGGCGATGGCTTCCATGCCTTCTCGAAAGTTGTGTCTGGCGGTGTTGGGCTCGTTGGATAGGGAGAGGATGAGCTGGGTGTCGTCTGCATATGACACGATGTTGAGTTCGTAGGTTCTGACGATGGGGGCGAGTGGAGCCATGTAGACGTTGAAGAGCGTCGGGCTGAGGGAAGAGCCCCGGGGACTCCGCAGGTGGTAGGTGTGGGGTCCGAGAGGAAAGGGGGGAGTCTGACCCGCTGCGTCCTGCCGGAGAGGAAGGAGCGGATCCAGTCGAGGGCCTTGTCCTGGATTCCTGCGTCGTAGAGTCTGCGTATTAGGGTGCGGTGGGAGACTGTGTAGAACGCCACTGATAGGTCGAGGAGGATGAGGGCTACTGTTTCTCCTTCGTCCAGTAGGGTGCGGATGTCATCTGCTGTGGCGAGGAGGGCGGTTTCTGTACTGTGGTTTTTTCTGAAGCCGGATTGGGAGGAGTCGAGTATGTTGTGTTCTTCAATGAATGTGGCGAGTTGGCTGTTGATGGCTTTCTCGATGACTTTCGCTGGGAACGGGAGCAGGAAGATGGGTCTGTAGTTTTTGAGGTCAGTGGGGTCTGCTGAGGGTTTCTTTAGGAGGGGGTTGACCTCGGCGTGTTTCCAGTCGTCGGGGAACGAGGCGGTCGCCAGGGAGCAGTTGATGGTGTGGCGGAGCATGGGTGCGATGGTGTCGGCGGCTCTGTTGAAGATGTGGTAGGGGCAGGGGTCCGTGGGGGCCCCTGAGTGGATTGACTTTATTGTCTTCAGTGTGTCTTCGGTGGTGAGGGCTGTGCAGTCGTCAATCGCTGGTTTCCGGGTGCTGGGGGTGGTTGGTGAGGGTTCAGTGTGTTGGTTGTCTTCGTCGAAGTTGTTGTAGATGCTCTTGATTTTGTGGTGGAAAAAGGTGCTGAGTTTGTCGCAGAGGTCTTGTGAGGGAGGGATGTCGGTAGACTCGCTGGTGGGTTGGGCGAACTCCTTGATGATGCTGAAGAGTTCCTTGCTGTTGTGCGCGTGGGTGGAGATTCTGTCTTCAATTGCTTTTTTCCTCGTTTCTCTGATGAGTTGATGGTGGGCGTTGGTGGCAGCTCTGAAGTTGTTGTGGGCTTCTGTGGATTTGGTGTTCCTCCAGGCCTTTTCGAGGCAGCGGCATGTGCGTCTGGACTCTCGAAGTTCGGTGGTAAACCATCTGGCTTTCTTGGCGCGGGTATTGTTGTTTTTCTTGAGGGGGGCTATGGTGTTTGTGCTGTCCGAGATCCATCTATGCAGGGTTCGGGCTGCGGTGTTGGGGTCTTCATTTTCCGTGATGGTTGGGGTGGAGTTGTTGAGTGAGGAGGTGAGCTGGTCGTCGGTGATTTTGGTCCAGTTTCTTCGTGGAAGCAGGTGCTAGTGTCTGTGGATGGTGGGTGTTCTGAAGGTGAAGTGGACGCAACGATGGTCGGTCCATGGGAGTTCGGTGGTGTGGCTGAAGGTGATGGAGTTTCCTGTAGTGAAGAGGGGGTCGAGGGTGTGTCCTGCTGAGTGCGTGGGCTCAGTCACGATCTGGCGGAGTCCAATGTTTTGGATGTTGTCCAGGAGGGATGTGGTGTTGGGGTCCAGTTGGTTGTCGAGGTAGAAGGTGAGGTCTCCCAGCAGGGTGTAGTTGGTGGATGCGATGGCCTGCGGGGAGATAATGTCCGTGATGGAGTTGGCGAAGGGTCCGCGGGGTCCAGGGGGTTGGTAGATGAGGGTTCCTCTGAGGATGGCGGTGGGGCTGGCCAGTATCTTGAAGTGAAGGTGTTCCATCAGTTCTGTGGGCTCGTCGGGGAGTGTGCTCAGGCGGAGGCTGGATTTGTGGACGATGGCGATTCCTTCTCCTGGGCGGGTGGGGCGGTCCTTCCTGGAGATCTTGTATCCTTGGGGGATGGCGATGGCGATGTCCGGTCCCGAGGTGGTGTTGGTCCAGGTTTCGGTGAAGAACGCTACGTCCGGCGTGGTGCTGTCGAGGAGGTCCCAGATTTCTGTGGCGTGTTTGTGGAGGGATCGGACGTTGAGGATGATGCATTGCAGGGTCTTCGGTTCGGTTGTGTTCTTGTGTGCGGGTTGTGCTGGATCCGTGTTCTTGGCGGTGCTGCAGGTGTGCCGGCAGCGGTGACAGTTGAAGGGTCCGTGGGTGTCGGCTGGTGAGGCTAGCTTGCAGTTGTTGTTGCGGCCTGTGTTGAGTGCGTGGAGTGCTGCTGGGTCGTAGCGTTGGCTGGCGAAGGTCCAGGGTTCCTGGTGCTGGTCGCGGTCGGGTCGCAGACGGGCGCAGACGGGCTTGCCTTTGACGCGCCTTTGGCGCGCCAGCGGTTCGCCCGCTGCCCGCGGCCGCTGCGCGGCTGCGCAGTGGCTGCCATTAAGTAGGGGTCGGGGAGGGCTGGACAGCTGGGAGGCGGGAGCGGGGAGAGGAGCTGGATTGGGCCGGTCGCGCTGGGGGGGAGGGGCCGCGGGGGCAGCAGCAGCGGGGAAAGGTAAAGGGAGGAAATAAGGGATAAAGAAAAATGGAAAATAAGCAGAAATAAGGCACAAAAGAGCAGAGATGCAGAAAAGTGCAGAAAGGTGAAAGATAAAAGAGGGTAGAAAAACGAGTGAAAACGAGTGAAAGAGCAGAGCGAGAGGAAGGGAAAATAAGCAGAAATAAGGCACAAAAGAGCAGAGATGCAGAAAAGTGCAGAAAGGTGAAAGATAAAAGAGGGTAGAAAAACGAGTGAAAACGAGTGAAAGAGCAGAGTGAGAGGAAGGAGACAGAGGTCCACTGGACCACCAGGGATGAGGCGCAGGGAATCCTGCGGGTGGAGGAGGGCCTCGATCACCAACACTCGAGAGTGCAGGGGCATGGGCAGGCCTCACTTAATGGTGGAGCTGCGAGGGTGGGAGAGCAATTTCACTGACAATGAGTCAGTGGTCTTGCTCGCCTGTCCCCGCAGCGGCCGCCATTAAGTAGGGGTCGGGGAGGGCTGGACAGCTGGGAGGCGGGAGCAGGGAGGGAAGCTTGATTGGGCCGGTCGCGCTGGGGGGGAGGGGCCGCGGGGGCAGCAGCGGCGGGGAAAGGTAAAGGGAGGAAATAAGGGATAAAGAAAAAAGGGAAAATAAGCAGAAATAAGGCACAAAAGAGCAGAGATGCAGAAAAGTGGTGAAAGATAAAGAGGGTAGAAAAACGAGTGAAAACGAGTGAAAGAGCAGAGCGAGAGGAAGGGAAAATGAGCAGAAATAAGGCACAAAAGAGCAGAGATGCAGAAAAGTGCAGAAAGGTGAAAGATAAAAAGGGTAGAAAAACGAGTGAAAACGAGTGAAAGAGCAGAGTGAGAGGAAGGAGACAGAGGTCGACTGGACCACCAGGGATGAGGCGCAGGGAAACCTGCGGGTGGAGGAGGGCCTCGATCACCAACACTCGAGAGTGCAGGGGCAGGCCTCACTTAATGGTGGAGCTGCAAGGGTGGGAGAGCAATTCCACTGACAATGAGTCTGGAGTATGGACTGGACATTGTAGGGGCATATCTGCTCATGTGTATATGCCCTCACATAGCATATAGTACACCCTGTCTTAGGGATAAAGACCTGCAGTAGGAGTGTCTTAACTCTATTTTATGCAGTGTATGGCTTGCATGGCACACAGGGCTGTGTGCTATGTCGACGTTTCGTTTTTTTCTGCATCAAGACATGCGGCTTGCAATGGCAGAGTGAATAGCCTTGTTGAGGGGTCCCTGGGGTGGCATAGCTAGTGCTGCAGCCCCAGAGGACCCTCCTCAGTACCCATGCCTTAGGTACTAGGGCTACCATTTACTGGGGACTTAGAGGGGTAGCTGATGTTGTGCCAATTGTGGTACAGAGTTTGGGCAGGAGATCTGGCCTGGAAACCTGGTTAGCAGGGACCCAGTGCACTTACAGTTCGAAATCACATCAGGCATCAAGCAAAAAGTGGGGGCTAACCATGCAAAAAGAGGCACTTTCCTACAAGGGGTCTACACCCTTGCAAGCCAGCATGACCACCTCTACTGCTACATGTGAGACTTAAACTACATTAGCCAGTCATGCTGCTATTCAGTACTTTAAAAAAGCATTTTGTTTTTTACAGTAGCCATCGAGCGGCTAGCTGATGCCTCGATCAGATGAAATCATGAATCTAAAAACTGTACCTACAATTCGTTAGCCATGAAATATCGAAGCAACCCCTCCACCTCCACCTAGAGAAAGCAACTAGTCAGCAAATCAACGCAAACAAGTCCAGTAAACAGTTGGCCGGACAGCTGCTTTGGTTGTTCAAATTAGTATATATAGTATACAATATTATTGTTGGGAAAAATATGCTTGATCTTTGTTGTTGAGATGTAGTCCGGTGCTGAATATAGAGGATATCATAATACATTCAGATGATGAAGCAGGCTTTGGACTAAGCCCACCCAAGCCAAATGCAGCATGCACAAGAGGTTATAACCTTAACAGAAACCTACTCTGCCTTGCAGATTGCAGACAAACTAACAAACTAGAAAATAGTAATAATGATTTTAGGTTTTGCAAGACCGCAATTCAACAGTGCAAAGTCTTGGTCATGGAGCTTAAATACTGGAAAAGGGAAAGAGATGATGAGTCTTCTCTCATGAGTGTCATTACACTGGTTGTAGCGTTCAACCTGACCACAGTCTTATTTGGGTTAATACAATAATGATGAATAGTAAATTTGATAACTTGGCCGCACTTTTATAATGGAAGAAGCCAATTCAGGCAGAACTAAATCTACATGGGAATCTGTATCCACGCCTATCATGCAATCATCATTGCCCATCCTAGAGTCACACCATTCCCCATCTTTGGCCTGACAGGGCGTAGCCCATGAGCCTGGACACTTGGCCACCCCACTCATCTGAAAAATAGAAGACATAAGGTGAGGCATGGTTTTAGTGATGTTAATGGTGGGTTAATGATTATGATTATGGGATTTTAGTTATTAGGATCTGTTAGCCTGAGGGAGGGATAGGAATATATGGATTGTTTCATAGGCTGTACTGGAGTTATGAGTGGGTTAAAGTAATGGAGATTGTTTCATGCAGGATATTGGCATTAAGATGGAGGTGAGATGATTATGGGTTAATAATTTGGAAGACGAGACCTTAAACAACTTAATAAACATACCCTGTTAGTCTCTACACAAGTCTCTGAGAAACTGTTCACCCCTACAGTTATGGCACAATAAGAGACAACATTTTAATAAGCAAAAATGCACCAAAATTATTGAAATTGGAGATACAAAATTTTACATTGATAACTTAAAAAGGCAAAACAATATTTAGAAATAACAGTTTGCATTTAATCGTGACAGGCACAATTTCATGCTGACAGCAAAGAAGTAGTTGTCGTACACAACAAATGGGTCATCCAAGTCATTACCTTCGGACTTTGACCCTCACTTAGAGCCTCATTTATGAGAAGTGTTGCATCGCCGCGTGAAAGCAGCACTTCTCAGTGCGCCCTTCTTGTGACACGAATGATGCATCATATTTACTGTATGACGCATCATGTCGCAAGGAATGACAGATACATCAGTATTACTGACGTATCTGTCGGCACAAAAGTGGCGCATTGCTGGAGTTGTGTTAGAAGCGTAACGCAACTCCAGCAATGTTCCTTTCACATGGGCAAGCCCGATGTGAAAGGGCCTGCGTAACCCTTACGCCTGCCACAAGGCAGGCATAAAGTTTTGACGCATTGGCATCCTAGAAGTGGCGCAGCAAAATCTCCTAGATTTCACTGCGCCACTCCTACGACCCTTTTTTGCGGGGGAACGCCCACCCTGCATACATTATACTTGATGCAGGTGTAATGTAGCGCAGGGGTTTACGAAGTGACGCATCTGCCTAGATGCGTCACTTCGCAAATACTGCGCAACATGGCGCATTATTTATGTCACTAAAAGTGACACAACGGCAGCGCAAAAGTGACGCAACGGCGGTGGAAAAGTGACGCTGGCCTTCATAAATAAGGCCCTTAGAGTTTAATTCTACATAAGAAATTGTAACTGATATCCCGTCCACCCTATTACAAGTGCATTATATCCTAATGCACTTGGAATAAGGTGGATGGGATATCCAAAATGTTTGTGATGGAGTACCTATCCGCCAAGCTCTAAATCAGGCCATTATTCTTTTTTCTGGAAAGTCAAACTTCTCCCGTGTGTAAGGTCAAAAGCTGAAGCCGACAAGAGTCCCTCAAAGTCATGTATTATTCATTGAGCTCCTGCAGAAGCCATATCTCTTATGCTATATATGTTAATGATGACAAAACTGTGCAAGGCGGGGGGGCACTAGTTATAGTTACCTTAGGGCATGAGTTACAGTTACTTGAGATAACTATAACACACTGGCCATTACTTTATATTTTTATTTTTATGAGAAGTATTGAGATAGGTCCAGACAAGTTGCAGAGCCTTGCTCACAATAAAAGGCCCCTGGGGCTCTATATTGTGTCAAGTGAGGCTTATTGTGTACAGGTAATTTGGGACAATCGTTACTTTAACTGGATTTGATGGCGACTTACATTGTTTTATTTTGTAGTGATATTTCTATCTAGAGAGAGATGTACAGTGACGTTTTAGGACATGGGCAAAGTGGGCCCTGGCCCAGGGCCCCAGCCTTTCAGGGGGCCCCTGATAGAGCCAGCTCTGTTCTTAAGAGCCGTGCCCTGATGACCTTCAACAGTGGTAATACAGATTGTTTTAAATACTATTTTCCTTCAATGTATTTTTAATGTGAGTTGTATAACCATCAACATCCATAAAAAAGCTTGCTTTAGATCAAAACAGGACCTCACACCAAAACAGGACCTCACATATTAGAAATGGATGGGGGGGTTACAAAGATTTTTTGCAATAATATTAGTGAACGGCTGCTGCAGTTATATTATTGAAAAAACACGTGACTAGCCATGAATATTAAATGCAAAAAGATTTTGAATTTGAGCCAGTGTACCTGTGCACTGGCGAACAAGGGCGTAAAAGAGCTGAAACTGGATCATAAATGCAAAGCTATTCTGAACAGGGGCCCCCAATATACCTTTGGCCTAAGGCCCCTGAAATCCTTAAGATGTCTCTGTAGATGTAGAAGATTTTACTGGATTGTTTTCAGTCTGTGCAGAGCAGAATCCAAGGGTTTCTGCTCCAGAATCCCAACTGGTAAAATCCCGCCTGCTCCGTGCCTCTTATCTAGTGCGCCCTGACTTTCTCGAAGACAAATGGCACAGAAAGGCAGATAGCAACTGATTGACCAACTGATTGACCAGTTGGTTGACCAACTAATTGACCAACTGATTGACAAGCTGGTTGACCTACATGCACAAACTATATGCGATTGATCTCAGACTGCCAATCTGCCAGGATCATTCCGCTAGACCTGTGCTTAATCATATTGAATACAGCACTGGTGCAACTCTTAATGGCCCAAAACTGTTCCGATTGCGCCGTTTTCCAGAACTGGTTTGTGGTCTAGGAAAAGTGTTGTGTGTCAAGCGTTTGTCATAGTGTGCACGGTATTTTAGGATGGTCTGATAAGAGTTTCGTTTTTTATTTTTATCAGGATCGTTTTTAAAATGTTACAATGTGATCTTTAATATTGTTCCATGTTATGATTTGTTAATTACTATTTATGCACTGAAAATCACCTGCGAACTGTTTATCCCTCATCCTTCTCTTCTTGCGAGAACTGTTTCCCACCACTTACATAAGGTATCTCAGAGTGTTATCTATGTATTGCTCAAGGCATAAACAGGAGCAATTATGCAATAGTGAACATCTGCCTGTATGTAAAAATTACAGTACATTATCTTTTCCTACCTCAAATTAATTTTGCTAAAATACTGCAGTAATGTACATAGATGAATTGCAGACAGATCACTGGACGAGTTATTTACTAAAGGTTACACAGGGGGGGGGCAGATTTACAAGCCCCTTGCGTCACTTTTTTGACGCAGCGGTGGCGTAAAAAATGCGGCCAATTTACAACGTGATGCTTCTAGGGAGATGTGACACGTTGTAAAACCCTGCGTCACATTATACCTGCGTCAGGTATAATGTATGCAGGGTGGGCGTTCCCACGCAGGAAAGCCTCGTAAAAGTGACGCAGTGAAATCTACAAGATTTCATTCATTGCGTCACTTCTAGGATGCCACTGCATCAAAACCTTCAAGCAGGCGTATGGAGTGACGCAGTGTAGTGGGAATATGCCTCAAAATGCATTGCTGGAGTTGCGTCGTGCTTGCAATACGACTCCAGCAATGCGTGACATTGCCCCAACAGATGCGTCAGAATTTCTGACGCATCTGTAAATCCTTGCGCCATGGTGCACCGTATTGTAAATACGACGCATCCATGGTAGCGCAAGGGTTTCTCAGGTGTGGCGCAGGGAAAGTGACGCATCTCTACAGATGCGTCACTTTCTTATAAATCTGCCCGGGGGTGCGTGGAGCTGCGCAATGTTGCGCTGCACCTGCAGGCTTTTACAATGGTAAGTACATTGTCGTGCTTTGCGTCACTTTGTGGCGCTTTGCGTCATTTTCTGTCACGGCCAGAACCTTAGTAAATACATTCCTGAGGTTTATGTTACAATTATATACGCAGGTTCAGCTCTGACAAAGGACACAGGCCTGTTTGGTATTGTACGTGTTACGTTATTGCATTGAGTTAAATAGGAAACAAAAACATGCAAATGTGTACATGCTTTATAATTAGGGCTCCCGGTTTTCCGTTTAAACGGATTTTTACATATAAATTCAGACGGAAAACAAGTTTTCCTTTGTCTGTATTTATATGTAAAAACGGGAAAATACTACTGCCATGCTCCAGCAGAGAGTTGCCTCGCCACGCCCTCTTCCTGATTCTAGGGCTGTGGCCGCTGTGCTTGCCTACAGTCAGTAACATGAAACGTTTTTGTTGATGCCCCAGCCATTTCCGGGGCTCCGCTCCGCCCCTCGAGTGACCTCTGCACCAGCCATTTGTAAACAAAAGTAAGTGCCCTGGGGGGGGGAGGAGGGGGGTGGGGCTGCAGTCAGTGGCGTATGCAGTTTTGGGGGCGGCAAAAACAAGAATCGAATGCCAGCACCCCATGGGGCGCCAAAGCCTAGCTACATCAGTGGAGTGTTGCCGAGTTTGTGGCCGGACTGCAGAGCAGTACACTGTGTTTGTGGCTGCAAGAACAATCTGGCCACAAACTCAAAGCCTTTCTACGCCACTGACGAGTGTTTGCAGAGTTTGTGGCTGGACTGCATAGCCCATAACCGTTGCGGTCTCTTCCTTTCACTTGTAGAAAACCGTGATTGTTCTTTCCTCTCCTTTCTGTCATTCGTTCCTCTGTGAAATGGATCCAAAAAAGGAGAAACACGTTTGCTGCAAATGTCTTTGTCTGACATTTTTCTACACCAAAATGCAGCCTCAGGAGGAGAGAAAAAGGTTTTAAGATGCGAACAATAAATACATAACTGAATAAAACAAGACAGAGTAGTCACAAAGTGGCCAGTTTGGTTTTATTTACACCCAAACACATTAGCGCCACCTTTCAGAGTTTGCCAGTGAAGCGCTACTTTTCTTTTCATGTCGTTAGCTTTTCAAGCAAATACACTCATTGATTTCTGAATAATGAGTGTAAAAGCTTTAAGGTGTATTCCCTATGAGTGTTTGCTTTTTCCCAGTACGTTGTTACTTTTTTTTCAGGCAGCATATTACTCTAGTCTAGTGCATAATTTGAATTGAGTTGCTTCCAGGTGTTTATCGCAGGGCACAATTGGGTTGTAGCTGAAGGCAGTGTGAGTTTCTCGCAGTGGGGCAGTATGGTGTTCAGTGAGGGAGAGGACGTGGCACTCTACTGATGACAGAAACTGCAAGGCTCTGAGACAAATGGCTTGTGATAGCACTTTTAGGCGTATTTGGGACATTCTGCAAATGGCAAAGTTTTCAGATGAATGTATTGTGTTGGCCAATAACAACCGAGTGCATGTGTGCATTTAAATAAATGTGGAAAAATACTAGCTGCAGCGTCAACTTTTGCTTGTGGCAAAAATAAATGTGGATAAATACAGATAAAATGCCCGAAAAATAAATATGGATAAATACAGACGGAAATGGCAAAAAAAGAAATACCATAAAACCGGGAGCCCTATTTATAATCAGTTACAATAGCAATAGCTTGGGATATGAATATTGCATATTATATAAGGCTCTGATCTCCCGTGTGAATTTGATCATTGGTTTAAGTAGTCTAAAGTATCCTGGCGACAAAGTCAACGGTAAATGCCAACCATTAAAGAGCTATGAAAGAAAGGAGGTAGGGAGTTTTCCTTGCGGGACCTTAAGGATTATCAATCAATGCCAGAATTAATCGAGAACGCATCTGCAGTTCATATGGTGCAGAAGCTGCGGCGTAGAGCCGGAGCTATAAATAGGAATTTCCAGGATAAAATGCAAAATAGTTTGTAGACAGTGCACTTAGAGGCCTGACACGCTTTTTAATATGCCTACATATTTGGCAACTTTCTGGAAATTAAATAGGTCGGGCATTTATTTATGTGGCGAACAACTGACGTTTATTCAGTTTAGCCTAGTTTTTGGACAACTATTATTTTCGTATACCAATTCGTAAAAAAACTATGGGGCAGATTTACAAGGTCCTTGCGCCACTTTTGCGTCACTTTTCCCATGTTAAAAATGATGCAAAAGTGGCGCAAGGGCCTTGTAAATCTGCCCCTGTGTGTATGAAAAGTTCAAGGACTAATGTTTCGTGCACTTGTTGATTCAAAAACACTTTTTCTCTCTTTTTCGGTAAATACGTTGATTCAAAATATTGGACAAACGAATTTACACGCTTTCCTGTATTACAATGGAAATCAAACAATTTGCATAAGTTAATATCTCACGTTGACTCCACAGCATAACCAATTAGGATGTGTAACAAATGAAAAACGGTTTATATCCCTGTAAAATAACCCAGCGAAGTCGCAGCCACGTACATGATAAGAAAACAGAAGAATGTGTAATCATACTATTAACTGACTAAAAAAGATTCATATACCACACCTAAGGGGATTTTGACGTTCTTTCACGTCGCTCGTCTTCAGGCTAAAACTGGCACGAGCGGTGCCACCGGGGGATGGACATATGGGTGAGAATTTACCTAAGGTATCTGACTAATGGTGTGTGTTTTACAAGTTCGGGAGGCAGACATATGGGTGGGGATTTGGATAGAATATGCTTAACTAATGGGCAATGTGTTAGACTGTCCGCCCTGGGACTGTAGAATAGATATTAATAGAAAGAGAGAAAGGCATGCAGTAAAAGAAACATCTATGTTGCATTATTCACCGAGTAAAAAGGGAAAAAAAGACGAGGTTACAGTTTTTTTTTTACAGATGAACAGGCCAGACTTTGAAGTTGATCGGTATAAAGGTTTTACTCCACAAGGAGAGGCGGATTTACCAAGAAGTTATGCAACGCAACACCTCAAGGCAGCTTGTTGCACTGTGCCGCGTGACAGGGAGAGAAAAGAAATGCGCCATATGTACTAAGATATGATGCATTTCTGCTCTCGCCCTGCACTGGTGCACTGTGTGCTGCCTAGTGCCAATGCAGACATCCTCGTGCCATGGTGCAAGGGTGCTTGTGTTACAGGCAGGATTGTTTTTGAGCAGGAAGGCATACCTTACTGCATAAAATCAATCTTTAGAGGCATTTCCATCTTTCTACTTGTGCTGCAGAATGCAGCACACATGAAAAGGAGAAATGACAAGGAGAAATAAAGATATTTGTCTTTGTTATGCCTCACTTCGGAAGGCATACCATTTTGACGCAATTACAGGTTCACTGACCTTAGAAAATCTGGGATTGCATCAAAGTCAATGGGCGGATGCATAGGAACGCCCATGCACCACCCATTGAACGCCTTTGCAGTGTAGAGTAATGCAAGGCTGCGATTGGCGCTGCCTTGCTTTAATCTGGATTTAATAAACTACTAAAGGTGGCTTTGCGTCTCTCAGTAAATCTCACTTACTGGCTTGTGTTGCCTTGAATCGCCTTGCATGGTGCAAGGGCAATGCAAGCCCTTAGTAAATCTGCCCCAAAATGTTCATATTGCAATTAGAAATGGGATCTCTAGTTGGCAGAGGTTGGCACCCTGTCCATGTAGGGACCACCACTCTAGTCAGGGTAAGTGAGCAACACACACTAAATTAACCCGTGCTCACCCTCTGGTAGCTTGGTACAGAGCAGTCAGGCTTAACTTAAGAGGCAATGTTTAAAGTATTTGTGCAACACTCAAATTACGGTAACTCCATGATAAAACAACAAAAAGACTCCACACATGTTTAGAGAAATAGAGAATAATTTTCTGAGTAAAGTAAGACCAAAATTTCCTCAAAATTCTCTTTATTTATTCAAGTAAAAATCACAATACAAAAAGTTTGACATGCCTCCTCAACTCAGTGGAATTGCTATTTCCAGAAATACAGTAGTCGTCAATATATAGGTAGACAGTTGCCCAATATCAGAACATACCAACAAAGTCCCCCCCAAACAAAGTATATTCCGCTACTCATCCTCCTCCCCAACAAACCCCACAAATAAAAATAAATAATAAAGGTGTAGTACATGAGGGCACAAGACACATCAGAAGAGGAAAGCTATTTGCGGAATACTTTTTTATGATTCTCAGTAGTATTGCTGCAATGCAGGTGCTTGCTCAGTCTCCCCAAGATAATGTGTATTCAAAATTGGAATAGATGCAAGGCCCTTATTCTGGTAGGACAAGCACACAGGGGTAAGCCCTTTGAAAGGTAAGTCACCAGCGGGCCCCAGATATATTCGACGTTTTTATGAGTCTAGTAGGACATCCACCATCCGCTCCATCGTTATTGCCCTCCATAACCTTGCATGCCATTGTGTCAGGGAGGGGGCCTCCACTCTGATCCATGTAGCTGCCACTGCCATTTTGGCCACCCCTAGGCAAAGCCACATGATCGATTTGTCCCCATGTGTCTAGAATCGCAGAGAGTCATGCCGCAGCCCCAGGAGGACAAATCCCGGGTCATCCGGTACTGGGTATCCCAAACTTTTTTGAGCTGCGCCAGTATCTCAGACTAGAAAGGGCGGATCTTAGGGCAGTCCAGCCAGATATGTTTAAAATCATCCAACAGCCAAAGCCCCTCCAACAAAGGTCAGATGTAGTCTGGGGGAATACTTTCTTAAGCTTGTTGGGATAGCGATACCAATAAAATAGTAATTTGTAATGAGCCTGCCTGAGTCCCATTGAGTGATTAATCTTAGGTATATCCCTCACTACTCCAGCCCACTGCGCCACCATAATGGAGCCATCTAATATGTCCTCCCATCGGTTTTTATATCGGGGTCGGGGGAAATGTAAACAGTCTAACAATAAAGCGTAGAGGAAGGAAATAGTACCCTATGTACCGCTACATCGCTGTTCTAAATGCTCAATGGGTGTGAGGTCTCTTGTGGTTGCTTCCCGCATGTCTGGATGAGATACCCAGGGGCTTATTTATGAAGCCCTGTATCACATTTAGGCCGCCACTACGTCACTTTCTGTGATGCTGCGGCGGCATAAATAATGCGCCATGTTGCTCCATATTTACGAAGTGATGTATCTAGGCAGATGCATCACTTCATAAACCTCTGTGCTACATTATACCTGCGTCGGGTATAATGTATGCAGGATGGGCGTTCGCCCACATCAAAGCCTCATAGAAGTGGCGCATTGAAATCTATAAGATTTCAGTGCGCCACTTCTAGGATGCCATTGCATCAAAACCTTATGCCTGCCTCATGACAGGCATAAGGGTGACGCAGGCCCTTTCACATGGGTCTTGCCCCATGTGAAAGGACACATTGCTGGAGTTGCATCTGTTTTCAGAGACACTCCAGCAATGCGCCACTTTTGCGCATACAGATACGTCAGTAATACTGACGTATCTGTAACTCCTTGTGACGTGATGCGCCGTATTGTAAATACTGCACATGAATAGTGTCGCAAGGAGGGTGCACTGAGAAGTGTTGCATTGCTGCTTTGTCACAGCAATGCAACACTTCTCATAAATAAGGCCCCCAGTGTACTAGCTGATTGTGACTGTAGCGTTCCGTGGGTGGGAGTTGGAAATCTCTGGCACCATTTTCAAAGGTGCGAATGTCCCAATTGTGAAACAGGTCCGAGACCATAAGACATCCCCGTTGGAAAGTGGATTATTAGTAGGGGCAAATGTATATCTGCCACTGGCAAGAAGGCCACTAACACAGTATAGGGCTCAGAATAGGTCTTAGAAAGTTATTCCTATGCTCAACCCTTGGTAGCTTGGCTGTGAGCAGGCAGGCTTAACTTCAATGACAGGTATGTAAAGCATTTAAAAACACCACTTCAGTAAATAATTAAGACACAATGCACAATAAAAATTCAACACCAATTTATAAAAATAGGAAATATTTTTATCTGTAAAATGACATCAAAACGACAAAAATCCAATGTTGGGAACCGGAGATATGAATTTTCAAAGATTTAGCAATTTCTAGTACTTAGAAACCTATAGCGCCTTATCGGGACATCTGGTCGTGATAGACTGGGTCAAAGTCAAAGTTTCAAGCGACCACGATGGAGCCCTGGGCAGCTACCCCTCGCGGTAGGTCTCGGTCAAAGTTTTTACCTTCTAACTTAGAAACTTTTCTGGAGCTTTTCTTCCCGGGGTCTCTCGAAGCTCTCAGCCAGTTCGGATTCGGTGAGGGTACGCCAGATTGCCCGGTCAAACTTATGGAAGTCCGACCTCCGTAGCGTTCCAGCGGGACTAACCAAGGATCCAGGCCGACACGCAAGTGAAGGCAGGCGGCTTGGCTTTCGCGGTTGCTCCCGGTCACCTTTTCTTCGTTTGGACTTAGAAACGTTTACTGAGCTTTTTCTCGCGGGGTCCCTCGTACTGTTCACCAGGCCGGATTCAGTGAGGGTTCGCCGGCCTCGGATTTCGACTACTCCCAGTCAAACTCTGGAAGAAGGACCTACGGAGCTTTTCAGCGGGACATGCCTGGACGGTAGGCCGACTCGCGGTTGAAGGCAGGCGGCTTGTCTGGCCAGGTTGAGTCTGTCTCCTTGTAGAGCATTTTCCAAAGTTGCTCCAAAGTTCTCCAAACTTCTTGAACTTCTTCCTGAAGTTCCCCAAAGTGTCTCAAAATCAATCCAAGGGTCTGGAAGCTCCAACATGGTCCTTGAAAGTTGAGGAATTCAGTTCCCACAATCCACTTGGACAAAACGCTTACAAATCCACTGGTAGTTCTCCAGGTTGAGGATCCTTGGTGGTGATGTTCCAGGTGAGCTCTGTTAACCTGTAGCTTGGAGGGAGTCCACCCTTTAGTCATTTTACAGCAAGGTAATCCACAGGCTGTAGTTTCAGGTGGTGCAGAAGGTGCAGTCTTCAGAGTGCAGGCCTTAGGAAATGCACATCAAACTTCCAGCATGTCCTGTCTTGCTTTCTTAAGTTTCAAGCAGCAGATCTGAGGGGCTCTGCCCTTCTCAGATACTTATTCCAATTTATCTGGGTCAAGCAGGAGGTCACTCCCGTCCAATGGGCTGCAGGGTACCACCCAAAGGTCTGACCATTTCCTGCAGAGTGTGGCACTGTTTTGTCCCAGAGTGTACCAATTCTTCCAAATTCATAATGGCTGATTTTCCAGCAGGAGAGAAGAGCTGGCTAAACACAACTCTAGGATGGCTAATCTCCATAGTCTCTTCCCCTTGCATCTGCTCATTCCTTCCTTAAGCCTAGCATCTGGTCTGGGGTCAAAAGAGTGGAGTTGTAAATGGCACTGGTGTCTTTCCCTTCCCTTGAAGTCCATTGTTTACGACTTCTCCCCTGCTCTGGCATTTCTGTGTAACAGAACACTGCCCTACCAGCAGAGCTGGCTAACCCCAGGAGCTCTTTATCACCTCTTCAAAGAAGCCTGGCTAATCCACTTAACTCTGACCAATCAGGACAGACCACTAGAAGGTTGAATCTAGGCTTACAAACAAGAAAGTATTATAACTTCTTGTCTGTACATTTGAGGAGAAATTCAACAATATATTATTGTTGGATTTATTAATACCATTCTGGGAAGTCTTTGAATGGTATTTTTAGCCTTCTCCTACAAAGAGTTAGTAGTTAATAACGTCTTGCCATGTCAACCTATGTGGCATGGGATTTGCAATGGGAGAAATGACTTGGGCCATTTTTCTAGCACCAGGGCTTATAAAAACATATTTTATAAGTACTCTACATATGTCTACAGGACCCCCACCCCAGGAACACCTAGGGAGTCTTTAGGGGTTCTGAATATGTAAAAATATTGCAGATCCTCCCTCCACAGTGCTCCTACCACCAAAGACTATTTTGGGCAGCACTTTATCACAATGTGGGGAGTGAAATGTGCAATTTCACTTAACCCAGGGCATATAAAACTCATTTTTATAAGGGTCCTCCTTATAAATACCTGATCTCCCACCCCTGGGACACCTAGGTTGAGACCCTGGGGCCCAAATGGCGATGCGGCGCGCGTAATGTAGTTCGTTTTATTTATTTATTTATGTAGTTAACTCAGTACGACCGTACGCCGGAGTTTACTACTCCCACCCTGCCCCTCCCCAGCCCCGCCCCACCGCCCCGCAGCACTCCCTCCACGAGCCGCTACTGCCTGCAACACAGAGCCACTTTTAAACTGAAATCAGGTTTGAGCAGTGCACACATGCAAGTGCAGAAAGGGCTGCTGGCCTCTAAACTGCTATGCCCTATTATATACTAGGGACTGATAGGTAGTTTCAATCTCCCTGCCCTATTATGTACTAGGGCCTTGTAGGGTAGGTCATGCCAATCACAGGGGTACCCCAACCCATAGTGTACCCTAGTGTATGTAGGTGTTTTCACTGTATTCTAAGAGTGTCTTTTTAGCATAGCACTGGCCCTGGGCCTGGTTAGGCAGAGCCCAGGGTCAGTAAGTTACCACCAGTACCAGTCAGCAAAATGTTGGGGGGTGCCCAGGGCACAGGATGACTTTACAACAATGCCCCTGCCCTCCATGCCTCAAAGGGCCCGAGGTGTAACACAGGTGGAAATTCCTGTTTAAAATGTATAGGCTTGAGAGGGGAAGGGAAAGTCTTCCATGATCCAGACTAAGTAACCTTATTCAATACTCTGAGAGTCGTTTGTGTGAGTGTGTTCAAGTATGCGTTCAGGGGCCGGTCCGCTTTAGGGTTCCACAGTAAATCCCAAATATACTTCCAAATAACGGCTCTATCCACATGGAGCCAGGTCTTCTCTGACTCATGGGCCGACCATTCTGGGATTACCCTCAACTGTGCAGCTTTATAGTATAAATTAAAGTCTGGTAACGACAAGCCCCCGCAGATTTAGGCAACCGTAACACCTTATAGGAGAGTTGGGCCCTCTCCATTCGCTGTCTGAAGTGCGTCACCATGGAACACAGGTTTGTGAAGAAGCTATGGCCTATCTCTATTGGGAGCCCTTGAAACAAGTAAAGTAGCTTGGGCAAAACTGTCATTTTAATGGCATGCATTCTTCCCAGCCAAGATAAATACAGAGGTGCCCATCTCTTTAAGTCCACTCTCAGCTGCCTTAATAAGGGCGGATAGTTGGCTCGGAATAGATCCGACAGTTTGAGAGTAATCTTAATGCCTAGGTATGTGATCTCGGGGGTTGCCCATTTTAATGGTTCGGTCTGTTGTGACCATCTACATCTGGAGGGGGAATTGTTAGATTGAGCAGGTGTGATTTAGATAGATTAATGCGAAGTAACACCACTTCCTCAAAGTGATGTACTTTCTCTAGGGCAGTGGCAAGAGAGGTAGGGGTGAGGCCAGGGAGAGTAGGACATCATCTGCAAAGAGTGAAATCTTATGTTCCTCTTCTGCAAATTGAATTCCGTGGATTCTGATGAATCATGGCTACCAATGGTTCTAAATGAGAAAAGAAAACCCTAGGCAATTACTGGGTCATATCAAATATACAGACCTACACAAGAATTGATACCATCATAGAC
The DNA here is from genome assembly GCA_963921515.1 of Calotriton arnoldi. Taxonomy (NCBI): domain Eukaryota; kingdom Metazoa; phylum Chordata; class Amphibia; order Caudata; family Salamandridae; genus Calotriton; species Calotriton arnoldi. Next base: position 203,298 of record CAWUFW010017242.1, read on the forward strand.
TCAGTGTACAAATTATTAGATTAAAAACTTCATTTTATTAATACAAATTCATATTAAAAATTATTGTTATTTGTGTCCAACATACAATTTTTAGGACAAATGAACAGAACATACTGTACAAATCAGAACAACATGAAAGGGTATATACTAAATAAACAAACATATAAAAAACAATTACTGAGGAATATGATAAAAATCAATACAAAAACCAAACATAGATGTAACAGTTGGTTTCATATTGTAACATCGTGGCTTAATGTTGGTAATTTCTTATTTTTCTACGCGCGTTTCGGCGTGCAAAGCGCCTTCTTCAGGACAGCCACAAAAGGTTCTCATACACAACTGTGTGTGGGCCCAAAATGGATGTATGGGACCACGGAGGGTAAGGTAAATTGATAAAAATACTCTATAATAGAGAATAGATGACTCCCACTCCAAGAGTCTATTACTCAGATAGAAGTAGACTTCTAAGGTGTATTCTGTTTACTGTAGAGAAGTTCTCCGATTATTTCTATACTGGTGCTCGAGCCCAAGACACCCGACAGGCAACAGACCCACGATGTTCTGAGAATGATGGTCGTTAATTATTGAGCTTTATGTTTGAAATTTCCAAATGACTTTGATTCTGTGTCGGAATTTTCAATCCCGGAGAGTAACCGGCATCTCACAAGTGCACCGTAAGGTCGCCTCGGGCGAGTACGAGTCGCGGCTGCCAGACACCTCAAAATTCCCTGTAGTGTCAACCTTACGGTGCACTTGTACACCTTAGAAGTCTTCTTCTATCTGAGTAATAGACTCTTGGAGTGGTCCCACACATCCATTTTGGGCCCACACACAGTTGTGTATGAGAACCTTTTGTGGCTGTGCTGAAGAAGTAACTTTGCACGCCGAAACGCGCGTAGAAAAATAAGAAATTACCAACATTAAGCCACAATGTTACAATATGAACCCAACTGTTACATCTATGTTTGGTTTTTGTATTGATTTTTATCATATTCCTCAGTAATTGTTTTTATATGTTTGTTTATTTAGTATATACCCTTTCATGTTGTTCTGATTTGTACAGTATGTTCTGTTCATTTGTCCTAAGAATTGTATGTTGGACACAAATAAGAAGAATTTTTAATATGAATTTGAATTAATAAAATGAAGTTTTTAATCTAATAATTTGTACACTGAGTCTATGATGGTATCAATTCTTGTGTAGGTCTGTATATTTGATATGACCCAGTAATTGCCTAGGGTTTTCTTTTCTCATTTGTAATTTCCCTGCCCTAGGAATTAGTACCATTAGCAGGGGGTCCTATTTTGACTACCAATGGTTCTATGCATAAGGCAAACAACAAGAGGGAGAGGGAGCACCTATGTCGTGTACCCCTCTGGAGGGAAAACACCCCAGAGCTGACCCCATTGACCACCACCCTTCTCGTGGGAGTTGAGTAGTTTGCTTTGATCATAGTAAGGAATTTTTCGTAGAAGCCAAACCTTCTCACGGAGAGGAAGAGAAACGGCCAGTCCACCCAATCAAACGCCTTCTCGGCGTCCAGTGTCAAGAGGACAGCCAGCCGGTACTGATTTCTTGCAGACTTTTTCGATCAGGTGAACTATTTGTCTGATATTGTTGTGTGTCTGCCTGCCTTTTACAAATCCAGATTGGTCTGAGTGTATCAGGTCTGGAGGTAGATCATCCAATGGTGTGGCTAAAACTTTAGAATACAATTTGGCGTCTAGATTCAGCAGGGCAATCGGACGGTAGGAGCCACAATGCCTCCGGTCCTTGCCTTGTTTAGGGGTAAGAGATATTAGTGCTTCACTCATGGAAGCAGTGACGGTACCCGTGTTGGCCATGTCATGTGGTTGAACAGTGAAACTAGATGGGGAACTAGTTCCGCTATGTAGGCTTTGTAAAAAGGAGCAGTCAGTGCATCTGGCCTTGGTGATTTATGACATTTAGGATTAGCTATCGCAAAACCCACTTCCTCTTCCTCAATGGGGCTCCCTAGCATATCATTTTGGACCCTAGAGGCCTGAGGTAAGGTACACCATGTAGGTTTTCTAACTGTGCTGTCTCGTTGGTGGGGTCCGCCATGTATAAGGCTCTGTAATAGTTTCCAAAGACCTGGGCTTTCCCCATATCGTGTGTGATAACTTCGTCTTGTTCTCCACAGATGTCTCCTATATATTCTTTCTCATTCTTCACCCTCAGTTGACTTGCTAAATGTGAGCCCATCTTATTACCCTGAGTGTAGGTCGTTCAGTGAAGGTGGAGCAGGGTAAATTCTGCTTGGTTATTCTAGATCGCATTTATTTTCCCCCTCAATGCTGTGACCTTTTTTTGATTTGACAGGATAGGATTGTCTTTGTGTAGCCGCTCAGCACTCTGATGTTCTGTTTCTAAAGCCTGACATTCCTTAATCTGTGATTTGCTGAGGAAAGGGTTTAGGGCTATACAGTGTCCCTGTGGTAAAGCCTTGAAGGCATCCCAGTTGTTTAATGGGGAGGTGTCACTGGGATTATTATCTTGAAAATAGTCATTTAGGGTTTTCACAAAGAGTCTTGTAGTAGTCCAACTTGGAGCAGGGATCGTGGGAAAAACCACCTCTTATAGTTGTGAGTAGGTGCCTCCCAATTGAGACATAGGAAGACTGGCGCTTGGTCTGAGAGTGTAATTGGTTAAAATGTTGCTGTTTGTAAAGCCTGGCGTAGGCATTACTTACAAAGACAGTCTAGCCGAGAGTAAATTCTATGTGAGTGTGAGATGAAGGTGTAATCTGGTCATCTGGGTGTAGTGTGCGCTAGGCGTCCAAGAGGCCTAAGTCTTAATGATTTAGGGAAGCTGCCTGTGATTGAGCATTGCGGGTATGTGCTGCCCATCCCTGATTCCCGCGTAAGGTTGAAATCTCCCAAAAACTATGATCGCCCCTTCTGCAAAGTCTCCGAGAGCGGATAAGAATATATTCAAGAACCTGACCTGGTTAGTGTTGGGCACAGTATAAAGTAGCAAACGTTCAGCAATGCTCCATTATGTGTCCTTTAACCATAATATACCCATACTCTCTATCGGCCTTGCATCCCTCTGGCGCAAACCGTAAGATTGAGTGAAAAAATAGTGCCACCCCATTGTGTTTGGAGAATGCCGAGGATTTATGAATTATTGGGTACTGTTTGTGTTTCAAACAATGTTCCTCGAAACGCTTAAGGTGGGTTTCCTGGAGTACCACTGCATCATGTCTCTGGCCCATAATGTATTTCCATTAGCGCTGCCGTTTGGCGGGGGAGTTAAGTCCCCCTACATTCCATGTTAGGGTTGTAATAGCCATTAATTAAAATAACTTGAGGCCCCCTGGTGCAGTGTGGCACCTTGCAAACCTTCCATCAAGTCCAGTCCTCTACCGGTCTTCCACCATCGATCTCTCGATGGGTCCCCCCCTGAGTCGGTGTTGGTCACTTCCAATCGCACATAGCCACCCCATATACTAAACAAAAAAGCAAAAAAACATCACTTAACTACAACTAGACAATAAACCATTTTCCCCCCAACAACATTGTCATCATTACAATACCTTCCTGCAGGCTTTCCGGTCCTTACCTGCTTAGGCATTCTTTCCAAAGTTATCATAAGAGCTGGAAATAAAGTAGGATGTGGGAGAATGGAAGAAAAGAAGAGAGAGCCTGTATGGACATAATTGCCCTACATAGTGCCCATATAGTAGTTTGTGTTACGTAATTGTCCAGTCTGTCCATGGAATCGGCAATGCCTTCCTTCCCCAACGGGGGAATCTCCCACCAGGTCCAAGATTCTGCTGTGTAGTACTTTTCACAGTTCTTCAGCGGTTCTTCTGCATCTTCTGGTTGTGCTGTGTCTTCCATTGTTTGTCTTCAATGGGTAGCGACGGGGAGCCTGCAGGATCGCCACTCCCTTCCGCCTCGGACTGCTCCAACTGCGATTGTAGATCAAGGATCCGCATTGCCTCCTGGAAATCGGTGCCATGGCGAGACTTATTATGGAGCTCAAATGCCAGGCCAAAGGGATACGTCCACTTATATCTGATATTGTACTGTCTGAGCTTGTTGGTGAGTGGCCTAAATTGAGCATGTCTCGCCAGTGTAGCTCGGGCCACTTCTTTGAAGATGGCGTACAACATTACCTGGAAGTAGACTTTGTTGGCCCTCTCCGCCACCTGAAGGATTGCCTCTTTCACTTTGAAGGAGTGTAATTTTACAAGTACATCCCTAGGATGAAATTCTCACCCTGCATTGGAGGTCCCACACTATGCACGCTCTCAATTTTCACCTTCAGGCTTAACTCCCCAGGCAACTCCTTGAGAGGCCCTGGACAAATGCCTCCAGATCTGGCCCCATCCTCCCCCTCCTGCAGGTTCCGGATTTGCATGTTGTCTCTTCGCGATCTGTTTTCTAGGTCCTCATTTTTCAGAGTTGCAGACTTACGCTGGTCGTGTAGAAGGCCAACTGTGGTTTCTAGGCAGTCCTCCGGGCCCTCCAAATCTTGTACTTTGGTTTCCAGGTCCAAGGTCCTTGCGCCAACAGCGTCCCCATCCTGCTGCAGAGCGTGCAAGAGGGTGTTGATGTCGGATCTCACAGCTTCAAGCAATGCGGACATGTCTGTTTTGAGCTCTTCTTGTAGTTCCTTTTTGAAGTCTTCTTTAGTGAGGGCCATGGTGTCGGACTCTGGCAGGCCAGGAGATGGGCCCAGAGATTCTGCTGTAGAGACGTAGTTGGAGACTCTATTATTCTGGGCCTTCTTCGGTAGCATAAAGGCTATAGGGGGCACCTGGTGATGGCACTGTTCTAGAAAGTCTCTTTAGCTGGCCAGTAAATTGCACGTGGCGGTCTCCCACACATCCAAGCACCCCCAAAGACAGTTGCAAGTTGGGTTCTCCAGGCCCTTCCACACCCGCGCGCCTCCCAGGACTTCAAGCGGGCAGTGTACATCTGCAGCTGTGTTGTTTCCCCCGCTCCATTCAGGTTTTCACTGCACACAGAGTCAAGCTGCTAATGGATGTGGCTGAAAGGGGTTACTATCCCCCTGGCAAGTCGGAGCTTCAGGCTGCCACCACTGCTGCTTGTGGACCTGCACGTACCTTTTGTCCTGACAAGCTGCCATCTTAAAGTCAGGCGAGTGCCCACTGTTCGAAGGCCTCCTCTCCCTCTGGGCCAACCAGTCGCGTGTGCCCGTCACCAGCCCCACATTCAACATCTGCTAGAAGAGGGGGTCGGGGCTTCAAAGGTTGTCCCATTTCAAGGCGCCTCCAGGCTGCGTCTCTGTCAGCCTGGAATGCCGTCCGCCCTTCGCGGCCACGGACCCCACAGCAGCACCTCTCCGACCCGGTGAGTAGACAAGGGGCTTGTTTGCCTTTACCGCTTGTACTGTTCATCAACGCACCAGGTCCCCAGCAGTCTCTACCGCTCTGCAGGCTTCCTCGGTGCCTGGGGAACCACCCACGCATGCTCCGCCCCATGTCGACCGGCTGGCCAGGACCACAGGTTCGCAAATCGTTGGCTCCCTAGTCCCTGCCAGCCGGGTCATCCGGCTTCAGCACAGGCTAACAGGGGGTCCTCCTTCACTCATCCTCTGCTCCTCGACGGTAGGGAACTGGCACACCTACGTTCTGACTCCTGTTTTCCCTTTGGAAGAGTGTATCTAGCTTTGTTGGCACTAATGCCACAGAGCCCTTGTGGATCACGTCCACATGGCCATCTTGGTTGACCACGTCCCAGAGATATGAATTTTTAAAGAATAAACAAAAATAGTGCTTAGACGTTACTAGCGGTCAAAAGGTTACTTGAGGTCACTGGGACTGGTGAAAACGCTAAGGTCGGGCTGACCACGATGTAGGGCAGGCCAACTGCAGGACCCAGACAAGTCCCGCTGAAGAAATACCTTGGATGGAGCTTTTGTTGACGTTGAGAGTCTACTGTGTCATCGTCGAGCTGAAAAGTGAGGGTCCCGCATCGTCGTCAAGCTCAGTGGATGTGAATGCAAAGCTTTGTCATCGAGCCGCTATTGCGTGGTCATCGAGTTGTGCTGATGGAGATTTCTTTATCATCTAACAGCCTTTGCATTGGTGTCGAAATGTCCCTGCATCAGAAATTCTCACACAGTCGAGGCAATGCATCAGTTTTAGCAGAAACCAGCTGCAGAACCCACTTCTGAAACCCAGGACTGGAGGGGCACCTCAGGCAAGGTTAGGACTCACAAATGGCAGTGTCCAACACCACCAGCAGGATTGCACAATGTCTTTTGTATTCCTGAGACTTCAAAAAGCAGGAGGCAAGCCAGCAAGCCCTTGGAGTCACTCTGGGTTCAAGTCAGAAGTACCAGTCCTTGTCCTCAGCAGGGCACAGATCAGCAGGCAGCAGGGCAACTAACGAAGGCAGAGAAGAAGTTCCTTAGAACAGACAGACACAGCAAAGTGCCAATCCTGTCAGCACAGCAGTCTTTACTCCAACAGAGTTCTTCCCAGGTCTAATCGTATGCTGCCTTGATAGGGCCAGAGCCCTGGTACTTACACCCAAAAGTGCCTTTGATGTAGAGGATGACTTCAAAGGAACTCACAGGAGTGCAGAAGGATCTCTTTCAACCCAGCCCTGGCTCCAGACTACCATTGGGTTGTAAATCAGCCCTTTATTTGAGGGCAGAACACAACCTATTCAAATTTAAGTGTGAACCACCTCTCCCTCTGCCTGCCCAGGAAGACTATCAGTGTTCAGTTGATTGCATATTTATCCCCTGTCACACCCAGCCTTTCCTAGAGAGTATGCACAAAGTAATGGTAATGTCAAACCCAACTTTACCACTAAAAAGGATTTTATCACCCAACATTCCAAAGATATTAAACATGAAGTAACTACTCATTTCCAATCAGGAATTACAGCTTAACATGTATTTTGAGGAATCCTAAATGCTATCCTATGGAAGGAGTAGGACTCCCAGCAGTGAAAAACAAATGTAGCTGTTTGTTACTGCCAGGACATGTAAAACTTAAAAGTACATGTCCTGCCTTTTAGTTACACAGCACCCTGCCCTTAGGGTTACTTAGGGGTGACTAAGATGTAATGAAAGGGGAGTTTAAGACTTTATAAGTGGTTTTAAATGCCAAGTCAGGGTGGCAGTAAACTGCTCACAGGGGCCCTAAAATGGCAGGCTTGAGACAGGTTTCAAAGGCTACATGTGTGATGGGGAAAACCAGTGCTGCAGGCCCACTAGTAGCATTTAGTATATTGGCCCTGGATATATGGTATGCCACTTTACAAGGGACCTAAAGGTAAACTAAATATGCAAATCAGGTATACACCAATGTCAACATATTTAGGGGAAAAGCACATGCACTTTAGCACTGGTTAGCAGTGGTAAAGTGATCAGTGACCTAAGGCAAATAAAAAAAATACAGTAAAAGGTGGAGGGAAGCAGGTAGAAAGTTGCGGGATGACCACCATATGGATGACAGGTTCAACACATATCCCCTCTATCTGAAAGAGAGCTACGCAACCTCTAGGGAGTTCTCATCACTAAGACAGAAAAACCTTGCAGACCACCAGCATTGGCATGGTGTACTCCTGGTCTGTGTTCCACCCTTAAGTCCATACCCCGTAGGGAAATGAACAACCTCAACAATTTTGGATTTTGACCCCTTATTTGCATAGACTACCTGAGGGGCCTGTGGTCAGTCTGAATCAGGAAGTGAGTGCCAAACAGGTATAGCCTCAGCTTTTTCAGTGGCAAGACTGCAGCTAAAGCTTCTCTCTCTATTGCACTCCACCTCTGTTCCCTGGGGATTAACCTCCTGGTGATGAAGGCTACAGGTTGGTCCAGGCCCTCTTCATTGAGCTGTGAAAGTACTGCCCCTATATTATGGTCTGAGGCATCTGTCTTGACAGTAACCTCCTGGGAGAAATCAGGGGCCTTGAGCACAGGAGCTGCGCACATAGCTTGCTTCAGGGAGTCAAATGATTTTTGGCAAGCCTCTGTCCAAATCACATTTTTGGGCTGCTTTTTCAATGTCAGCTCAGTCAAGGGGGCAACAATTGTGCCATAATCCTTGACAAACCTCCTATAGTAGCCAGTGAGGCCCAAGAATGCTCTGACCTCAGTTTTAGTTTTGGGGGGCTGCCAGGCCATGATGATTTCAATCTTGGCCTGAAGGGGTTACACATTCCCCTTACCCACCAGATGCCCCAAGTACACCACAGACCCCTGCCCTATCTGGCACTTACTGGCCTTGATAGTCAGGCCTGCCTGCTGTGGGGCTGGAAGCCCTTCTCGGAGGTGAAAAAGGTGGTCCTCACAATTGCTACTGAAGACAGCTATGTCATCCAGATAGGCAGCTGAGAAGGCCTCCAAACCAACCTGAAATGACCTAGTTCACCAGCCTCTTGAAAATGGCAGGGTCAAAATTCATCCAAAGGGCATCACCCTAAAGTGATAGTGACCCTCTGGAGTGGAGAATGTTGACTTCTCCTTGGCGTCCTCTGTTAGGGTGATCTGCCAGTACCCTGATGTAAGAGCAAAGGTACTTAAGTACTGGGCAGACCCTAACCAGCCAATGAGCTCATCTGCCTTATGGATAGGATGAGCATCAGTCTTGGTCACATAATTTATCCCTCTGTAATCCACACGGAAAGCCAGTTCAGGTTTGGTGCCCGGTGGGGCAGGTTTTGTCGCCAGAACCACAGGAATGGACTAGGGGCTACTGGAGGGTTCTATCACCCCCAACTCGAGCATCTTATAGACTTCCCCTTAATGCTAGCCCTCACCTTATCCAATGATTTATTCTTGGCAGGGAGGTTGTGCCCATTATGGATACATAGGTGAGTATTCCCAGGAGTAAGGGAGAATAGGAAGGAGTACTGTTCTTACACTTGCAGACAGTCCCTCTGTTGCGGGGATTCTGCATCTACACAGAACTATGCGCAGGAAACCGGGACCTCGGTGTATAGGGGTGTACCAACCTACCACCTTAGTGCCCAAAATCCCAAGACCGACTAGCTATAGTGTCTCATTCGTTCTCCTCCAAAAATCACAGAGCTACAAATGATTAGACAACCCAGAACACAACACTCCCGACTCTCTCAGGAATCGCGGTAGCAAGACATACTCTTTTGCTCGCTCACTCATACTTGTCCACAACAAGATTAGGCAGTGTCACTGTAATAGTTCAAAATGTTTATTTTAACTAGCGTGCTCTACAATACAGTATACGAGCCACTACCAGCATCAAAATGCATAAACTCAAAACTATTAGCATTGCTACAATTCCATATAGCACAAAGGGGGAAACCATTTTACAAAGACAGTGGAAAAAGGGCTAAAAGACCTAACCACCCTCCCCTTGGCTGGAAGATGTTTATTAGAAAAAGGAAGATCTTTGGGCTTTGACAGCAGACCCCATACCTGAAAGCCTAGATGCAAGATTTACATCATAGGAACAGCGTAGCTCTTCTCCGTGGAAAAGGCTCTCTCCAAGTGTGTGTTAAGACAACATGCATCCCCGTAATATCAAAGCACGAGTCTCCAGCATTGCAGCTGTGTTTTGCATGTTATGTCTAGGTGCTAGGGACTGACTAGAACAGAATAACAAGGGGCATTGTTTATCGACCTTGCACATCATGTTCAGACTAAACTCCAGGAACTTCAGCAAAGAACGCGAAAAGCAGACAGTTCTCATGTGAAAGGCACAAACAGCGTCTTGCAAAAATAAAGTCATGTAGTAACGTGCGCAAAAGCAGCATCATGGCAGCAAAGCTCATGCCAACCTAGCAATGTCGACAATGACCCTAAGGACCATATAACACCTCTGCTGTCTAGGAGCGAGAGTGGGGGGAAAGGATTACTCCTTCCACCGACCCATCATTCTCCTTGGACGTCAAGAGGCCAGGGAAAGGTTAACTCTCATCTTCCTCTGCTCCATCTGTCACCAACAGCATGGTGAGCTCAGACCTTTCAAAGTATGGTTTGAGGCAATTGATGTGAAGCACCCTGTGGGGTTGCCTGCGGGTCTTAAGGTTCTTAAGGTCCACCACTTAATTGGCCTTACCCTTCTTCCTAATTACCTCATAAGGCCTAGTCCGACGGTCCTGAAGGGCACTGGCTCCACGGGTTGCATGACCCAAACTTTCTGCCCAGGATTTTATTCCACAGTTGTGGAACTTTGGTCATACCACTCTTTCATTACAGCCTGACTAGCTTCCAAGTTGTCAGAAGCTTGCTTCCACAACTTTGCTATTTGGCTACGAAAGGCCAGCATGTAGCTTAATACACCCTGGGGAACCTTCCTGGGAACCTGCTCCCACCCTTACTTCACTAAACTGAGAGATCCTCTGACAGGGCGACCGTACAGAAGCTCCAAGGGGCTAAAGCCCACTCCCGCCTGCGGAACCTCCCTATAGGAAAACAATGGGGAGGGCAGGAGGATATCCCACTTTTTCACCAGGCCCTCAGGCAAACTTCTAATCATGCCTTTTAGGGTCTTGTTGAATCTCTAAAAAAGCCCATGTGTCTGGGGGAGGTAAGGTGTGGTTAACTTGAAGTAACTCGTTGGCAGAATTCTTTGAGGATAAAATCAACCTTATTTATAAGAACTTCCCAACAGCCCCAGAAGGTTATATGAAAGCATGTGATTTTAACCAAGCCCCCCCTAATGTCATCAATTCCCTAAGCTTTGGCCTATGTTCTTAGGAGCAGGTGCAAAGGATGCTATCACAGCCCAAATTGGGAACCGATCTTGATCGATTTGTTCCCAAGGATAACGGCTAGTTTGAACCTGGTGATTGCCCCAGCTGTAAGGGAGCTTCTCAATCTCTTGTTAATAACAGCCAAGCTTCCAGCAAGCTGGAAATGTGCACAAGTGATGCCCATTCTGAAGAAACCTTCAGCTAACCCAAAGGTTCTCTCTAACTACCGCCTGATTTCCTTACTACCATCACTGGCCAAAATGTTTGAAGAATATGTCAGCTCCCAATAGTCATCATTTCTGGAAGAAAATAAAATCTTAGATAACTCACAGTCAGGTTTCAGAGCATCGCATAGTACAGAGACAAACTTGGGGCAGTTTCTGGTACCATTAGACTTTCCATTGATTCTGGGACCGCCATTATGCTGGTTCTTCTAGACCTGCCTGCAGCGTTTGATATGGTCTCTCATTCCATTATTGTTCATAGGCTGTATGAGGCTGGCATATGTGGTAGCACCTTTCTCTGGCTCTAGGATTTCTTACACAATCAAACCCAAAACATCTGTCTTAAATCCTTTAGGTCCAAAACCTTAAAAATCAGCAGAGGAGTTCAACATGGTTCCTGCTTGAGCCAGACGCTGTTTAACAGTTATATGGCACCCCTAGCACAGATAGTAAGAACGTATCGATTTGAGATTGTACGCTACGTAGATGATACACAATTGCTTATTTCCTTTGGACCTGATTCCAAGAAAGTCCAGTCACAATTTTCCTTGCTTTATTTGTGATATTGCAACTTGGATGGCCAATAATTGTCTCCAGTTGAGCGGAGAAAAAACAGAGGGGCTTATTTATAAACCCCTTGTGCCACCTGTACGTCACTTTTCCCATGTTAAAAATGACGCAAAAGTGGCGCAAGGGGCTTGTAAATAAGCCCCAGAGAGTCTACTTTTTGGCAAAGCCCTAAAAATCTGGTCAGCTGATTGGTGGCCATCTGAGGTTGGCCCTACCCCGCGCCCAAGCAGGTAGTAAAAAATCTAGGGGTCAGAATCAGTCAGTCTTTATCGATGAAAGCCCAGGTGGATTCTACCTGAGGCACCTGCTATGCTACTGTGCAGCTTTTAAGGAAGATTATTTTCATGGCTCCCCCTAAATATAGAAAGTCGCTAGTCTAAGCTGTTATCACCTGTCACCTGGACAATGGTTATGCGCTTTTCGGAGGAGCTAATGACACCTTGGCATCAAAACTCCAAGTGGTACAGAATACTGCTGCCGGGTTAATTTGCAATTTGCCTGGCCGTACTTCCATGGCCCCCATCCCAAGGGACCTGCATTGGTTTCCCATAAAAAAATGTACATTCTTTAAGATGTGTTGCTTGACACACCAAGCCTTAATTAAAGCCTTTCCCACTTATCTGCATTGTAAGCTTTGCCTATATCAGCCCTCCTAGGCCTTAAGATCTTCTAATGAGTCTTTTCTAAAAAATACCTCGCTTCCGCACGGTCAGATTTAGTGCTAGATCGTTTTCTTATCTGTCACCATTTTTTGGGGAATAAACTTCCAGTGTCCATACTAAATTCAAAAATCTATGAAAAACATGGCTCTTCAAAGTTTCTCCCTAATTAACCGGTGATCATTCATGCCAACCTGCTGTGCCCAGTGCCGAGATGATCTAGGTATCTGAGGATGTCCTGATCTTGGGCCAAAGAAAATGTGGGGCAAGTCTTACAAAAGTCTTGTCTTGGCCCAAGTGTCCTGCCAGGGCTAATTTTGTGAGCTAGCTCCAGTTGGAAGTCCCTGTAGCTTTGGGGGACCACCAATGCACAGGAACCTTAGGCTCACTGTAAAGGAGTTCTCCTCCCAGTAAATGTGATAGCTCTCATGACCTCTGCCTTTGAGCTAAATCTGGAATTGTGAAGGTCTTCAAGTTGGTCGCTCACGGCGCCGGCTCCATGCAACGTTAGATCACTGTCCGTCAAGGCTCCATGCAACGTTAGATCACTGTCCGTCCAGACGGACAGTGATCTAACGTTGCATGGAGCCGGCGCCGTGAGTGACCAACTTGAAAACCGTCACGATTCCAGATTTAGCGCAGAGGTCATGAGATGGCCCTGAGGGTCTTTAGAGAAAGGATGTGCCCTATGTTCTAATCATGACAGATCCGCAATAATGGGATTGTTACTACACTACGAGGCAATTGAGAATGGACATCAGTTCTATGTCCTGAGGAGAACCCCATTAAGGAGGAATAGGGGTTGGAAACGCGTCGACCATTTCCATTGGATCCACTGTTGTAAATTGGGGAATGTGGTGCATTTTTGAGCACTGGTTTTACCCAGGGAACATAAATAGAGACTGATTGAAAAGAATGCACCTGGTGTCTAGTTCTGCTCTAACAGGGATCCGATATTTAGCAAAATAGGGAGCGTGTCGATTCAATTTCAGAACTGCTTAGGGGACTATTTTATTTGCCCTGTGAGATAGCTCCCGGCTTTGTATAAATTGAACTGATGCTTTGATGGATGCATTCCATTGAAACATGATTTGATGTGTTAAATACATGTTGATTTGTTTGTTTATTGTGTGATTATCTATTGTCATGTATGTATTATTGTGGGTGGGAGAAACAAATACTGTCCATAACGAGTCTGTGTTTCTTTGTGTATGACATTAGCACTCCCAGTAGGTTTTACTATCATTAGAGCCGATAGAACACTCAAGCGGGGGGGAGGGCTAGATATTATTGCCAGAGAAGAGCTGCCAGTGTCAGGTTCCCCAGCTGGCAGCACCCCGGAGTGTGAATTGTTATCTTTCCAAGTACTACTTAACAACAACTACACTCTAAAAGGACTTCTCATATCGGCCACCAAAGGCACGGATCCCCCTTATGGACAAAATCAGTCCTTTCTTGGAAGCCAGCATTAACTACTCAGACTTCACAATTTTAGGAGACTTTAATTATCACCTAGAAAATGCAGTAGACCACAACGTGACCGCACTCATTGACGCCTTGTCGGGGTTCTCGTTGGGACAGATAGTCAAGCAAGAGACTCACGTCGCCGGCCACACCCTGGACGGAATCTTTACCTCCAATACTATGATCAAAATCATTGAGGTGATTCCTGTGCCTTGGTCGGACCACAGAGCTATAGTGTTCAACATTAATGCAAATTCACAACAACTAACATCATCTAACACACCTATCACAGTTAACTATCAAGACTGGACCAAAATTAATACTCCTGACCTTAAAAATTCACTATTGGACACCAAGCCGGACCTAACAGCAGATACGAACAAAGCAGTCCATAGACTAACCACTTGGATCAAAACAGCGGTTGACGCTGCAGCCCCTATTAAGAGTGTTAGATCTAGTAGGAAAAGGCCGTCAGAACCTTGGTTTTCAGAGAAACTTAGAGCTCAGAAACAAATTTGCAGAAGGTCCGAAAGAAAGTGGAGGGCAAACTATGATCAAGCCAAAAAGAAGGAGTATGCACAAACATTAGCAGAGTATAAGAGATTGATTATTGAGGAAAAAAGTCATTACTTTACGTCGAAAATTCTGGAAGCTAAGAACTCCAGCAGGGAACTGTTCGCTACAGTAAAGAAATTAGCTAACCTCCCAGCCAATGCTAAAACAGTCAGCACCCTGGAATTTTGTAACACCTTGGGACAGTTCTTCATCAACAAAGTTGAGACAGTTTACAAAACCTTCATAGGTGGTAATCACTCCTCCCCCAAGACACCCAAGCCAGGGCCAGATAGTCACACATCGGGCACAGGCTTCTCCTTTACATCTCCCACATGGGAACAGATTGTCCAAGTAGTGATAACAACTAAATCAGGAGCCCCGTCAGACCCCTGTCCTCCCAAAGTCTTCCATCTGTTCCCTGAACTACTCAGTGAACAACTAAACTTACTGTTTAGGGAGATCGTACAGTCAGGCACCCCTCCCCACTGCCCCGCAGCACGCCCTATGCGAGCCACCACTGGGTGTGTCTAGTGTGTCACTGGTGTGTGTGTGTGTTGCGCGAATGCTTTACACATTGCCTCTGGGATAAGCCTGACTGGTCTGCCAAGCTACCAAGAGGGTGAGCAGGGTTTCTCTTGGGTGTGTAACTCCCTTATCCTGACTAGAGTGGTGGGTTCTGCCTGGCTTAGGTGCATACCCTAGCCAACCAGAAACCCAATTTCTAACAGTGTGGAGTACTTTTGTGGCACAGCCCTAATGCAAAATCCATGTTGGAATTTACCAAGCAAGACAAATCAAGATTTGCCTGGTTTTGGGTGGGATATACTTCCAAAAGTATTGCAATGCAGTGCATAGCGTTGCCTTACGTTCCCTTGCATTTGGGAGAAGTTACATGGGTGGATCGTGGACTCTCCAGTGCATCCACCCATGTATTTTGAAATAAACCCATATCTACTAAAGTTAATAAACATGGGCTTGTGTTAAAATGATTCACCTACCTGAGTTTGGCATGACGAGTGGCAATTACTTTATTTCTCCTCGTTACTTCCTAGTTGGATGTATGCTGCATTCCGCTGCACACATAGGAAGAGGAATAAGCCTCTAAGAATAGTTTTTGTGCAGGAAAATATACCTTTCTTCACAAAAACTATTCTCACCACAACAAAGGCATCCTTTTGTTTCCATTTTACTTATTTGCTTGAAGTATTGATAATTTTACATTTTTCTTCCCTCTTGTTTCTTGGTTGCTATGGTTCCACTGCTCTGCTGTTGATTCCTTTGGTCCTCTTCTCATCTTTCTCTTGATGGGCCTCTTGTTTGTCCTCTCTGTGGTCTTCCCTCTCCTCGTTTGAGATGTTCAATGCGCTATAAGCGGCTCTTGTATAAAAAGGATATCTTGCGAGTTCCACTGCATGTCCCCTATGTGCTTACTTCACTCACATCATTTTTAGAGCTTATTCTGCATTCATGTTCATATTCCTGTTTTCTGACAGCTATTATTCTTTTGCCATAAATGATCAAAGCATTTGTCAATTGTGTATATACACCTTTTTGATAGTGTATTTGTGAGACATTTCCTTTGTTTTCATAGTTGGACTGATACCTTATGCTTTTTCTAGCCGTCTTTCAGCGTCATTTTTTGAATTCCCTAGTTCCTCTGTATTTTTATCTTTCAACTTCTTGAGTTCTTTTTGAATTTGATTCAACTGTTGTGAGACATATTGTATAATTATCTCAATACATAATTTAGGAGGATTATATTTTTGCTTCAAGTCAATCCTGATACATTCCAGGTCATGTATCTCTGTGAATTGCTAATATTAGAACCTTGAGTCCTCTTGGAATTCTCCCTTATTCAGGTTATTTCGAATGGGATGTGATATCCCACCATTTGTTTATTTCTTTCTGACCCAGTCGTTCACTTGTAGTTCTTTCTTTACTACGTGTTTCCTAGTAGTTGAAGCCATACTCATAGTCTTCCCTTGTGGAAGTGCCAGTAAACTATAAAGATGACCTCATCTACTATAATGCAGTCGAATTAATGCTTCAATGGTGCCTACGTTGGCACTAGGCAGCACAGTGTGCGCCGGCGCAGGCGCAGAGCAGCAATAGGCCTGCACTCTCTCTTTCACGCAGCTTAGCGCAGCAAGGTGGCTTGCTATGTTGCGTTGCATGAACATTTGATAAATATGTACCCTGCTAACTACAGAATGTGCAAGAAGCAAGTTTTGCTATATGAATAGGTATGAATGAATGAATTCAAAGTTTTTTGCACCATGCACATGCACAAAATAAGGGTGAGCTAGCACTGAAGGAGTCAGCATTCGCATGCAGAGGGAGGGTTGGATACTAAACAAATGAGTTTTAAGCGGTTTAACTAATGTAGGTGAGCATTTAACAGAGTGTACATGGGAGCCTAGAGAGCGCAAATCTTTAGTAGAGATGACAGAGAACCGGCAACTGCCCCAACAGGCACTCTGGAATATGAATAGATGAGCCAAGCCGGAATCAAGAGCTCTATGTGCACCCTACACATTAAAATGAGAATTCATGCAGTTAAATGAGGGGTAGAGATAATTGTGAAAAAGGCTTAAGGCGTTTACTGATTTTTTGCGTGTAGGCCACTGCAAAGATTTCCGATGAGAAGAGATGTGGCAGCACTTGTTCAGTCCCAGAATTACACATGGAGTGATATTCTGAATGCCTTGAAGCTGAGCTATAGCATGTGTGGGAAAGCCATCAAAGAGTGAATTACAGTAATCTAGGCAGGGGAGAATAAGTACTTAGACAACAGTCATGTAATAGTGTGCAGGCAAATCAAGAATACTCTTTTTGATTACGTGTAATAGGGAAAAACTGTTTGAATTTGTAAGTTTGTTAATATGAAAAGTGAAGGACGGCTGAGAATGAAAATAAAAAAAATAGGCCTAGATTACGAGTAGAACTCACGCGAAAATGTGGCATGCCTAGATCTATAGGCCACCACACATAGGGCCAGGCAGAAGAGTTACCAAAGGTAAGCACCTTGGTTTTATCAATATTAAGATGAAGAAAGGAATATTTCATTCACTCTGTCACTGCATTCATACATGCCTAGAGTGGAATTGGTGAAAAGAATGATTTTCATCAAGACAGAGGGTAATATGGGTGTCGACCACATAAACAGGAACTTATTATGGCAAAAATTAAAAAGGCTGAACATTTCATCGTTACTTTTAAAACAGCTAATCCTTTTACATAGCAACACCTGGGTGCAAGTAAAATTGGGTGCAGGAGACCACCTAACAAAGAAGATCTCAACAACCTCTGGACTGAAACAAGGCTGCATGCTTGCCCCAATACTTTTTAACCTTTTTATGACGGAGATTTCGGCCTCTCTCAATGGAAACAATTTGCACGCTCCTAAGTTAGGTGGCCTCCAGTTATCTAACTTATTCTACGCGGACGATTTGGTGCTTATTAGCCGGACACCAGTAGGTTTACAGCGCCTGCTCGATATGACATCTCGGTACTCGGAGGAGAACAAACTCAGCATTAACCGAGAAAAATCTAAAATTCTGAGCGTGAACATCCGCAAAAAAAGTCAAAACATTATTGGCATCTGGCGTCATGTAAGCTGGTAGCTGTACAAAACTACAAGTACCTGGGAGTTATCATCGATAACAAAGGGAACTATATAGCTCAACGTGAGGCCATTAAAAAAAGGGGAATAATGACTGCTGTGGCACTAAGAAACCTAAAAAACAACATTTCTGGCCCAAATTTCCTTCCCTTAACCAGAGTGATCCAGGTGAAACTTATACCATCAATCATTTACGGAAGCAAAGCCATGAGAGGGAGGGACGCTGAAACTCTGGATCGCACAATAGCAAGAGCAATCCAAATGATTTTTGGGTTACGAGGATACACATCCCCCGCACAACTGAGGCTGGAGTTCGGGATACAAAGACAAGAGCTCGCCCATAAAGGAGCATTCATTAAAAGCTGGTATGAAATCAAAAGGGGGCCGCCAGATTCACTTAACACCTATTTGTGGAAAGAATTGCAAACTAAGGAGGCATGTCCAGCCAGACGTTATTTGGACAACTCACTTAACCAACTGGGACTGCAGAACCTCTGGGAGCTATCAGGGACCTTTGCAAGCTTTAAAAAAATAGTAAATAATACTGTAAAAAAAGGAATCACTCATTCAGGATAAAGCTGCCCTGACAGAGTGCGCTCACGGCTGGTTTACCTTACAGTCCTACCGCAAGGCGACACCCCAAGTCTATCTCCACACGAGCTTCTCTAGAGCCTTCAAAGAGAAGTTCTTGAAACTCCTCCTAGGCATCTTACCATCTGCATATCATATGCCGCCGTGGCTACGCCCTCCGAAGTCAGCAATTTGCCGTCTATGCGGGGAGGGAGAGAAGGACATAGTGCATCTGCTAACCATATGTAAGATCCTAACACGGGAGGGTCGGACCCTCCTTAGACCACTCTTCAATACGAAGCACATTCGGACTTGTAGACAAGCAGTGGTAGCAAGCTTCTCCGGCGAGGATGTCCAATTAAGCTGTCGCCTGGTAAAATTCCTATTTGCCGCCGAACTGACCATCAAAAGGCAAGCCAACCAGCTAGCGGACGGTAATGCAGCCGAACGGACCATGGTACACTGTCTCAATTCTCACAAGACTCTGACTGTGCTGCAGCCTTAATGAGAACTTCAGCACAGTAAAACACTGGTATACCACAATTTTTTTTTTAAAAAGGACCCGTTCTGGGTAGATCGCTCCATAGAAATAACTTCTATGTTGACTAACCATTCTCCTCTAAGTACCCAATGATTTTTAATGTATGCATTGTTTTACTCTATAGCAAGATTTCTCGCAAATAGCTGCTTTGCACTCAGCACCTTTCTCTGCTGTAAGTTAGGCGGAACAACTACGATTCTTATTAGAATCTCGCAGAGGTAAAAATTGCTGCTTTGGCACTTCACACTTTCCTTACCTACTCAGGCATTTTTGCCTTTTGTCACTTCACCTAACCTGCTGCTAACTATTTGACCAATGAGGTTGGCTGCTTTCGCTCTGCTGCTGAGAATATACCCACAGGGAATTAATTGCCTGTTCACAACGAATGCCGCGGTACATGCATGAAATACACTATAATCCCTGTAGAGGTTAAATTGTTGTTTCGCACATTGCACTTTCTCCTACAGGCCATAGCACTTTGTTTCCTGCTGCTTAATCTATGCTGTTGTCAAGCATTGGACTAACGAGGATAGCTCTGTCAGTCAAGCCGTTAAGCTTAGCAGGGCTATATTTTATCTTAATTTTATTGTGTTTTAACTGTGACTTATTTTTCTCTGCTCAAATTGTTGCTATAAAACGACAACATGAGATGCACGTTTGCAAAGGTTTTAATTAACTGTACAATAAATATAGCTGCATCAGCATAAGGGCCTAATTACGAGCTTGCAGTCCATCGGATGGCCAAACTCGCGGTGGAGGTGCGGTGGCAGTCGGAGACAGCAGTCAGACTGCCATAGGTCCGCCGCAACCGCACAGCGTTCAAAGGTTCCAATATGCTTGGTGGTGCCACTGCGGCACCGCCAAGCATATTTAGAATATCCTCGCTGCCACAGTTTTCATAGCGGTGAGGCTGCCATGAAAACTCTCTGGGTGAGATGGGATGCATGTAGGGGGGCACAGGGTGAGCCCCCTGTCTGCACGCACCCCTTTTCCTACACGGCATGGAGTGCACAGTCTATGCCGTGCAGCAACAGGCTATGGCACACCCATTGCGGTTCCTTTTTAATAGGGGGACAGCCTGCCAGACCCCAGGAAAACTCATAATCTGGCAGGCAGCCGGTGGTGAGGTTTGGCTGTGTGGGAGCAGGGCGGTGGCGTGGCAGCCCGCTCCCACACCGCCAAACTCATAATCAGGCCTTAAAACTGTTGATTGAAAGAATGAATGAGAGCCCAGAGGGACCACATAAATGTTAAACCGAGTCAGGTGTAGCGCTGCGCCCTGAGGGACGCCACATGAGGCCCCTTAAAAGTAGACCAAAAAAGAGTTGTGAGTGGCCTTGAAGAAAGGATGAGAGCCAATAGAGTGCAAGGTCTTTCAGAACAATATTGGGCAGACAGTCCCACGTCATGCAATGAGTGATAATGATGAATGTCTTTGGCAGGTCCAATAGTATTAAATGTGCTTCTCCACCTCTGCCAAGCAGCATACTTATATCATTGGCTGCAGAAACTAAGTCCAATTCAGTAGCAACACGTGGTCTGAAATCAGAATGAAGATCAAGACTGTGCTTATCTTCCTCACACTGTGACAGCTGTCGATTGGCAATAGTTTCAATAATTGTAGCTGATAATGGCAATAACAAAATATGACTGAAATGTATCAGTACCTCAGGACCTGCTTATGGTTCTTTCAGCAGAGGGCCAATGTGGCTTTTTTTCCAAATAGCAAGAACCAATTCAATGGAGAGGGAGAGATTACATAAAGTAGTAACAACTAAAACAATAGAGGATGGGAATATTATGGCAGTTTTCATGAGGCACAGATCATGTGGAGAACCAGAAGACATCAAATTGATTTTATGGGCAATCAGGTTAACAGTAATGATAGAAAAGGCAGGACAGGGCACACATCAGAGTAAACTGGTGTACCATATAGCAAGTGCAGTGTGGGAAAGTATTGGTACTAAAAGAGAAGGATTTAAGAATATTGGTAATTTTGGACTGAAAATGTCAGACAAGTCTGATCATTATTGTTGAAAAAGAGCCACAACTGACACATGAAGGCCCGTAATGAATACAGGGTGCACTATCCTTGTCTGCACCACGGCAAACCTTTAAGCAGGTGTGACTGGTGCAAACAGGGACAGTATGCCCTACTACAGTGAACTGCCTTACCCCAGGACAGCTGCCAACTCATGCTGCCCTGGTCGTAGTGCATTCAGGGAAATACGGAGCAGCTTCATTAAAGCCGCTCCATGTTTCTCTGTATAGGAGGCAATCCACTTGCACTTTATAGAGGGAATTGAGATCCCCCTGAAGGTGGGAGCAGTGAGTGAATTCACCCACCCGCAAAGAAATGTTTGGGAGTCCATGGGCCCCCCCCCCCACCGCCCCCAGAGGGCTGCCATCATGAGGTGCACTGAGAGTGTCATCTTTATGTGGCACACTTTCAGTGTGGCTCCTAAGAGCAAGTTTGCCTCTGTGCCCAAGTCTGTAACACGGACCCAGTGCAGAGGCAAAGTGATTCCCTCATTTGCTTGGGGCCATGCCTCCATGCACATGAAGGAATTCCAACTGAAGATAGCGCCTGAAGTGATGTGCACCAGCACTATCAGTATTACAGAATGGGCCGCACAAGCATTTAAGGCCCTTCTGTAATGCCTTAAGACCCCGTGGGTGCAAAAAGAAGGCACACACGCCAATTGCGCACCCGGAGCATTATGTATCTGTAATAAGGCCCCTGGAAGAGCGAGTTCATTATTAGTGGGTAGGGTTAGATACTCTCAATTAAGAGGCATGCTCTGAATAATGTTCTCTCTCCATACATTTAGTAGATATTTTAAGGACTCTCCAGTTGGAGTGGCTCATAGACATCAGGCACTAGAAGTGCACAACCAGATCCAAGCTACCCTACTTGTGCTGGGCAGATCCAGAGGCTTTCATCCAGGTGAAAGTCTGCCTTGCCTTTACTTCTTGATGCACTGTGGTGTGAAGGTGACAGACCCCAGTATCTGCAGCATCCAACATGCTCCTATTTTGAAGGCTTGAGAGATTTCTTGGAGCTGTATTACGGAAAGTGCCCTACGGGCGTAATGGGTATGTGCGCCCACTATGTCCACCTTTGGGGCACTTTGGTATTACAGAAGGGTCCACAGATGGTTCTGAGGCCCCTTCTGTAATACTGATAGCGCTGGCACACATATAGTGGCAGCGTTGTCCTGAGAGGACTTTCCCTCAGTTGCAGGGGGGCATGGCTCCATGAAAATAAGGAAATCACTTTGCCTCTACACCTGCAGTGTTAGATGCAGGCATAGAGGTAATCATGCCCTTAGAGGGGCACTGCCATAAAAAGGTGGCATACTGTCAGTGCGCCATCTCCATCCCCTCACCCTCCCTCTCCCCCCCCCCCCGCAGGCATCCCTCTCGAGGTGTAAAAGTGACATCCCCCTGCAGGTAAGTATAATGAATCACTGCACCCACCTGCAGAGGGATCCCCAACCCCTCTTTAAAGAGCAGACAGGTGTCCGCCTGCGCAGAGAAACGCTGAGCAGTTTTGAAGCTGCCGGTCAGTATTTCACTGAATGCGCCACCTGCAGGGCAGCATGGGTTTGCAGCTACCCTAGGGGCAGCGCGTTCATTGTAATAGGTCGCACTGGCCCTGTTTGCACCCAGCATCCTTCAGAAAGTTCATTTGTTGCACAACTAAAACCATTAAACTCACTGCATTATAAGAAAATACTGAAATATTCTAAACCTTTATGGATTTCCCTCATTGTGGGCTAAAGGTATCCAGCTAAGCAAATACTTTTCTATTGAAATAGCACCAGAACAGAATAATAGATCTTTTGCATGAGAAAGAAAGACCATTTGAGCTTGGCATTAACTCCTATTATTCACGGAAATAAGCCACATTATATTCAGATTGTTTTCATTTTAAATTCTAGGGTTGTGCACCAGATAGGATAGTGTGAGCATTCGCTGGCATCTGTCAGACACAGCAGCAGAACTAGAATGATGATGACCTTGGAGGCAGAATTTCAATTTCCAGGTACCTGTGCGCCAGTTTAATGACTTTTATAGAAAGCTTAGACAAAGGGATCCAATCATCGAGCGGCGTGGCCCACATGCACAAGCGATGGCGAGTCCAAAGCAGGCGCGCTCCATCATTAAGATGAAGGCGCGCAGGCAATTGCTATGCACAAAAGAGTGACAGGGAACCGGCGCAGTCCCACAAGTCAGAAATCTCTTCGTCTCCTGCGGTAAATTCACAAAGTTTGCCCTTCATTAAACATGGAGGTAATGCAGAGTGTCTCTGCCAACGTTCAAGATGTGTGCCTTGAGTGACAGCGACAGATGAGATGTTTCTTTGGTAATTAGGACTGCATTTTTAGTTTTAGGTGGCCTATGAGCATTTAATGTTAAATGAACAAAACTCAGGCATATCTCTACCCTTTTGCACAGTAATGTCGTGAGCCCCAAGGCATTTAAATCGCTTCCTATTCACTTGGCACCTGATCGTGTTTAAAAATTGTTCGATTGCACGTCGGTGCAAAGTAGAGACTTGGCGAAGCTCTGGGCATGGCCAGGATGAGAGGGAACAAACTCTTTTTTTTGCAAAAGCTATTACATCTGACAAAACATGGGGGCAGAGCCATTAAATACCATAACCTTGAGACTTTTAAAACGGATTTGTAGCCCGTACACGCGTTGGGCGCATTTCCTTCGGGAATTTGCCTTACTGCTTGCAACTTCAGTAACCTTAAATATGCACCCAAGGAGAAAGAGTGTGAAACATATGTGCACGCTAACAGAATGTTACAAGCTAATTCTGAAAGGTTTCCAAGCAGGCAGGTGCTGGCTATATTTAGAAATGGCGAACAATTTAAGCTGGCTGCATTGCTTTTTCTTGCTTTGTGCGATCACTGCAAAATAAAGAGCTCTGCTGGTTGGCATTCAGTACATCCAGGATTAGAAGGGACACTGAAGGCATACAGAAAAGGTGGCCATTTATTTCATTTTGGAATAAGGTGAGGGAGGGTTAACGCCTTCATAAGAATTTTATAACAAACTTTGGGGGATATTCTCAAGAACGTGCGATAATCATCGCCAAAATAGGTTAACGCAATTTTTCATATCGCCGTCCATCGCGGGAAAATAACTCTGTGTCAACGTCTTATTCTCAACACAGCGGGAACATGCGATAGTTTCCCGAGAACACCACAAATGTCCAGGATACAACTACCGCGACGGCGAAAAACAAGGAAACCCAAACGTGAAAAAAGCTGCAATGGGCCCAACTGCGATAAAAATCCAGCGAAAAGAGGCGCCAGGCCCGCAAGTCCCACAAGCAAGGCGGGAACAAACACTACAAAAGCTGCAAAAAAAACCACCTACAAAACACAAACAAATGCGAAGCACCATGGAGGGAGCCGGAGCAAGTACAGAGGACAACCAGAACCCCACAAGCACCACGGGGGACCAGCCTGGGACCTCGGGGACAGGGAAGGAGAACTAGAAGAGGAAGACGCGTCTCAGTCCGCAGGGAAACAGGATCCTCATTACGGAGGTGACAGAACACCACCACCAACTGTTCATCACCTCCACTGAGACATTGGCAACTAAAAATACAATATGGCAGTCCATCTTGGCCAAGGTGAATGCAGTTGGAGTGAAGAGAGGGAAGTGGACGACTGCAAGAAGCGCTGGACTGATGTGAAGCGCAAAACCAAGCTGAAAACCGCTGCCAACCTGAGAGCAGCAATGCAGACTGGAGGTGGGAGTCCAGCGACACACCAGGAGCTGGATGAGATGGAGGAAATGGTGACCCGAGTCATCATCGGGGAGACGGTGGCAGGAGTTGGTGGACCGGACACTGCACAACATGACCCGAGCCAACAGCAACAGGGTGAGTAACGACCAGGGACTGGGGGGACGGGGGGAGATGGGCACAATGGCACACATGCACAAGTAAGTACAGCACATCTGCGGACAAACTATGCCCAAGAGTCACAACACCGACCAAGAGCCCAATTTACCCAAGTCTGCAACATCTCAACACTGTATAAGCACAGAAGTGAAAAGGCACACCGCCTGAAAGGGAGACGGGCCAGCCAAATCAGAGCCGAAGGGGCAACACACCCACAATGCAGCACACACTCATAAGAATCAGAGCACCTCAACATTGACAACAATGTGTCACAAACTGCAACACTCTCACAACAGGACAGAGGGCGCAACTGCTGCCGCCTGTGTGTAGAAAACGGCCATTCACATTTGGCATAGCAGGAAACTGTGAGTGACAATGGACAAGTACAACCACACATCCCTGATGGCGTAGAAATGTCAACTGTCCCGCATCAAATAGGCATCTCATCACAAACAGTCACAATGTACATTGACATGCAGTCCATTAGCAAACTTGTACAATGCGTGGACATACATGTGAACACAGTGTCAATCTGCATCTCCCCTTCACATTGCAGAGGGAGAATCAACACCTCCTGCAGAGCAGATACAACAACCCAGCACTGATGACGAAGAGGACCTCCCCAACATCGACACAGACGCCCTCCAGCAGCACATGGACAGCTTCGGCACCACACCTCCAGGAGCAGGGCAGCCCAGCTGCATCAAGGAGACCCCACCCCCTGCACAGACCACACAGCAGGAAGCACCCACCACCACGGCTGGCTCCCAGGACCCCCACGACCAACACATGGCATTCCAACGCCATGTGTTAGGGTGTCAGGAGAAGATGGCTGACCAGCTGCGGGTGGGGTTCGACCTCATGGCAGCCAAACTAGATGCCATACGTTGGTGTCTAAGTCCCATCAGGGTCCACTTACAGCCCCTAATGGACACCCACTGTCCGCTCCATGCTCTCCAACAATACATGGCTGACATAGATGGAGTCATGACTCGGAGATAAGAACAACTCTCTAGTCAGAGTGGCTCCAGCGATGTCAGCCGGGAGTTGGGGCACATGCGGAGGATCATGGAGAACAGGGAGCGGATGCATGCGGAACGATTGGCTGCCACAGCTGCACACCAGCGAGATGTAGCTGGGAACTTCCATGCCCTGCAGATCCTCATCATGGCATTGCCGCCACACGGCCTGGCACGGATGACTGCTGCTGCTACTACTCCATCCACATCTCCACCCCCTGAAGTGTCCGTGCCACACAGTGCGGCAGACCAAACACCACCACCCACATGTGAGGCACCTGACACATCAGAGGACGAAGAAGACGATGAATCTGGCTTGGTGGCAAGATTGAAGTGGTAGCATACATCACCGCCATATGGCCTGTTTCAGCTTGTTACTGCCCTCTGCATCATGCCCTGGAATAACAGCTTCCACTGTCCCCCGTTACACTCAGCGACACTCACCTTGGACCTCGACATGGACTGCCATATTTGGATTGGTTACCAAAGACACAGCAATCACACTGCGGACTGAAGTCTTCCTCTCCCGATGAACCTGTCCATCCCTAAAGAGTCTGGCTGGCCCTCCACGGGGCGACAATGTAAAGTGGGGTTGGCATGGCCCTGTACTGGTCCAGCTTCAACACCCCACTGAATGCGAATAAAACATTCAAATACACACTGATGTGTCATGGCCCTGATCAATTAAGCATGAAAGCATTGATGAATATAGGGACAGTGATTCCACATAAATGGTACTGCCTGGGTAATGCTATCAATGCGCATGTATGGCCGTGACCCAGATAGGCAGTGAGACACACATCGTCATTCAAAACAACTCACATCACAGTTGAAAACAAGTTAATGTGCGTAGACTTTATTAGCATATGCGTGCCAGTACGGGCATGCAGACCAATGCAGCAGTATGTCAGAATGAGGAACGTTGCCAGGCGCCGCTGTCCACTCCGGGGTAGTGCCTCACCTTTCACAGGTGTGTGTTACCCCGAGTGGTTGTCCGCCCACGTATTCGGGGTCCAGCCGAATGCAGCCATGTCCACTGTTGTCGCGGGATATGTGACCAGAACCCCAAGATGCAAGAAGGTGTCGGGACCTGTGCAATGGGTTCTAAACTGTTGTGGCTGCAGGTACGTAGTTACACGTCCATGAAAGTGATTGCAGCTTCGTAGGCAACCATTTCCAACATGAGGTTGTTGTTGACTCCATCGAACAGGACGGCAAGGCTAGCCATTAGCAGGTCCGGACAGATGTGCTGCATCCACCCCTGTCACCAATTAGCACTACAGCCCAATAGGGGAGCGGCTCAATGTGGTCACTGCACACGAGGAGTTGTGCAATTTCCCAGGTCCAGCTGCCAGCATGTATGCCAAGTATCCAGGCATCCCATAGACGGGTATCACGGTGACACTCCTGGTCGTGGGCCAACAGGGGGCGCACACACATGTCTAAATCCAGTTCGGCTACCGTCCTGTTGGATAGGCAGACATCCATGGACCACTCGAATATGCACGATTGACAATGCAACACAGGCTGAACGCAGGTGACGTTGGCAAGGCGGAAGCTCAGCTGGTATCTGACCCGCAGCACTACCAATGGCAGTGCCCCCAGTAAATGTAGCATACGTGCACGGTACAGTTCAACGTGACAGGGGTTGTGCATGTGTCCGGGATGTTCTGCCATTGCGTTAGTGGCCCTGGTTGAAGCGGCACTGTTCTGACCTGCGCCAGTCCTGTGGATGAAATGCCACAGCTTAGATCAATGAGGTGTTTAAGTGTGCAACGGTTGTACGCCTGGGATGGAGTGGGAGTAAGTGTGAAGGCCATTCCATGCAAGATAACTCTGAGCAAGGACTTCTGTGTGTGGGGTGTGTATACGTTGGTCTGTCGTCGGGCTGTGCGTAGTGTGGGAGTCGTCCTCAACTGCTATCGTATCTGTCAGGGGGTGCCGGGCACATGCAATTCCGAGGTCGGATGTGCAGATGTGCTTCCGCCTGATGGTTCAGACAAAGGAGCTTTCATCCCTAATGTCACTTCGTCATCTGCTTGCATCCATGAAGTGTGATGTGGCTTTTTGGGTGTGGGGTGGGATGTGTGCGACTTTGGGATTCATGTTTGACATGACTTGCATGTGGCAAGTGAGCGGCATCACTGTGTGTTACATTGCCTCACAGCTGCTTCTCCCTCCCCCCGAGCCTATTCACTTGTGTACGCTGCGCGGTTGCATCATTTGCACTCCAACGGCAAACCATTGTCATACCTGTCTATGCATGTCCACAAGCCTGACAACGACACTGTGATGTTGGCCGTTGAAGGTGGGCGGCCACGTGAGTGTAGGCCTATGGTAAGGATAGTGCGGACACCGATGTAGAGTTCATACCTGGCTGAACTCGCGCTGCGATTAAGGCTAGGCATTTGGCTCATGCTACAGCAGTGCAGATACACACAACACTTGGCATGTATGAGCCAAGACCCCGAGCGGTCTTGCGCTCCTTCATTTCTCCGTTCGTGCGAGGCCGCCCTCCGGGTGCATGCTACATTGAAGCATTGCCAATTGCGGGCTGGGTGGCGCCGACACTACAACAGAGACACACGCATTAGTTACTTCCTTATCCAGGCCAGAACTGAACCACACCCTGAGCCCTGGGCTAATACTACACACCCCTGCGCTGGACTGAAGTACGCCGGCCAAGCCCACTCCGCTTACAGGGGGGGAGGAGAAAGCTACATGTCCAAGGTCTTCCCCACTGCCTGAGGTGACATGCTTGCGTCCACTGTCCACAGCACAATGTGATGTGGTAGGGCCAGGGGCCATCACGCATACATAATGACCACACGGACACACTTAGATGTATGGTGGAACTGGCTACGGGTACGTGCGCCCAGCCCCTTTTTATTACCAGGGTCACATGTCCAGTGACACCTGTGCTGGATGGGTGTGGGGTGAGTGTAAGCCAGCCCTCAGGGAGTGGTTGGTGCTGGCAACAACTAGAACAGTGATCATTGGATCACACACACAGATTCAATCCTAAAGGGTCCATGACTTGCAGTGCACTGAGGTAGGGGCACCAGCTCTAATGTCACACACACAAGAATCAATCATAAAGGGTCCATGACTTGCAGTGCACTGAGGTAGGGGCACCAGCTCTGACATCACACACAGAAGATTAAATCATGAAGGGTCCATGACTTGCAGTGCACTGAGGTAGGGGCACCAGCTCTGACATCACACACAGAAGATTCAATCATGAAGGGTCCATGACTTAAGCTGCACTGAGTTCGTGGCCCCGGAAGCTCTCGGCGGGTGCGCGGCCTGCGATGATGCGTCGTCCAGGCGGGCCGCCCTGGAAGCAATGTCTGTTACCTACTGGACTCTACCATAAATAAATCAAGACTCAATTTGAATTGTGAGCCCTGCTGACCGCAGTGTAGGCCGGAGGCAGCGGTCAGCAAGGGCCCACAGCCACGTGGCGATGACTTGTGGTGCACTGAGTTAGTGGCACCTGGAGCGCTCAGCGGGTGTGCAGCCAGCGATGATGGCGTGTCCTCACAGGTCAGGATTGGATTTGATTTAAGCGCCCTGCTGACCGCAGTGTAGGCCGGAGGCAGCGGTCAGCAAGGGCCCACAGCCACGTGGCGATGACTTGTGGTGCACTGAGTTAGTGGCACCTGGAGCGCTCAGCGGGTGTGCAGCCAGCGATGATGGCGTGTCCTCGCAGGTCAGGATTGCATTTGATTTGAGCACCCTGCTGACCGCAGTGTAGGCCGGAGGCAGCGGTCACCATGGGCCCACAGCCACATGGCGATGACTTGTGGTGCACTGAGTTAGTAGCACCTGGAGCGCTCGGCGGGTGCGCGGCCTGCGATGATGCGTTGTCCGGGCAGGCCGCCCTTGAAGCAATGTCTGTTTCCTACTGGACTCTGCCATAAATAAATCAAGACTCAATTTGAATTGTGAGCTCTGCTGACCGCAGTGTAGGCAGAAGGCAGTAGTCAACGCACACATTACTCTGCGGTGCTGTGCCGCTGGGTGCGCTGGGGGCCTGTGTTGCGGAAGCCAGCGTTCGGCTGAGGAGGCTGGCGGTCACGGTGGCGGACTCGTGGCAGGGCGAGGGGCGCCACCCTGGTAGACGCGTTGGCCATCCCGGAAGTGAACCATACCCAGAACCCCGGTCTATTTATTCACACTCCTACGCTGGTGTGGTGTACGCCGGACCAGCCCACTGTGCTTCCGCGTACAGGGGGGGACGACACAGCTACATGAGCGAGGTCTTCCCCACTGCCTGAGTTAAGATGGTTGCGTCCACTGTCCACAACACTGCACACACCAGCAGTATGTGTCCACAGGGACATGTCTGTGCTCTGCATACTGGAGTCTGTCCAGCACATCACCGCCACACTTGGCGTTGTGTACATTCATATTCATGGGTGACTTGCCTCCTTCACACATACTTGGTTCCCACCTCTCCCCACATTCTGCAATTGTGTGGCTGAGGGGCCATGCCGTTTTCGGGAGGTCAGCTGTCTTGTTCTGCACTGCCTCGGTGGTAGTCCGGGGGAGGGGGGGCCTGGGGGTGGTGGCGGTGGGTGTTGTGGTCCTCTTGGGTCTCCGAGCGGCATGATCATTTGATCCATGACATGTGTTGGTCTTCAGATGTAGCTCTGGCCTGGGCTCCCTCTGTACTGCAGGTTATCGTCCTACTTAAGACCAGTAATGAGCAGGTGTTAAGTCCCTGCTGCTAACGCACCTTATCACCAGTTTTTGTCCGGCATCGCAGATCTGGCTGGTGGTTGAGAATATTGCGAAGTGGTGTTTTCATGTGTTTTTGCACGGGAACGCCTACTCTGCATGTCATTAGCGTTGTTTGTCGCTCTCATCCATGGCGATGTGTTTTGCGGCAGCTATCGCAGGAAAACTGGTGATGTCGACAGTTTGCACCAGCTTGTGAATGGGGCGATAAGTCTATCGCTACTTTTGGGTTGCTAAAGTGATGATAAATCGGCGATGGCTCCTTGAGAATATGCCCCTTTATATGAGGTATGGTGCAAGTTGTAGCCAATACTACACTTTGGTTATCATATTCTATTATATATAGATACTTTTTATGAGCTTTCTCATTAGATTGATTGTAGACGACTGTACTACTGCACATCGACATGAATATCGAGCAGCCGCGGCCTTTGCAGGTAAGAGCGGTGGGATGGTGGGGCAAGGTGCGGGGGAGTCGACATACGACGACAAGGGAGAATACAATAAAAAAAGAAAAACACTTGCCCAGCGCTCATCGCATTGCCGACTTGGCGATGCGGCGAGTGCAAGGTAAGTGTTTTTCTTTTTTTGCATTTTATTCTCCCTAGTCGTCATTTGTGGACTCCCCCCCCACACCACCTCTATTACCTGCACCGGGCGCGGCCGATATTGAGAGACAAAATATCAAAAGGTAAGTGCATATGGAGAAGTAAAGATTTACTATACCTAACTCCAGATCTACGTACCTGTCAATATATATTTTTTCTATATTTTGTCCTTATTATTTAGTACCATTGATACTGTGACTTCAACATTTAGTATACATACCATTGAAAAGTCAGAATACAATATGTTGATAGGGGCTGAAAGGGGATGACAGGTGTAGCAGCCTTACCCCTAACTGTCGTCTATCCCTTTTTCATGTTTAAGCATTGCACGGGGTGGGTGACTTGCTATGTGAAATCCTGGCTGTGTTGCTAAGGCTGCAGTCAAGTGTTTTGATATTTCAACATTTATCAGCGTTTCAGACTCAAGAGCAGACTCAAAAAAGCAGAAAGCTAAACCACCCTTTACTAGGGAGGGTGAAATGACCACACAGGGAGGCAGATGTCCAAAGCTGTATGACAAATTATTGAGCAGGGAGACCAACACCCAGCCTGACAGCCACCAGATGCCAGGCTTGGAGCACCAAAGTATTCTACTGTTTGACTGTTCCATGATGAGTAACATCACAAGACAGTCAGCAGTCTCAGCGCATCTTCCACTGAACAAAGACACACATACAAATTACATTGGTGAAACACACATGAAAAAAAGAGCACAGGAAAATGTATTCCATAACTTAGTGTAAGCCACTTTACAACCCTATTAGTGAGCATTATATGTACTGCAATACAGCTTGATCGAAGGTCTGCAATTCCATAATTCTCGTCACACTACCACTGCACTCCTGTTAACCATACTGAGGTGCAAACTATCATTACTTAAGGCATCCTTCTGAGTTTATGCCAGTCTTCCAAAATGCCACCACTTTCTACCCTCTACCCTCACTTCATTGCCTCGAGAAGCTCTCACACACACACACAAGATCATGAGAGTCGGTGGTGAGCACCGGAAACCACCAGCACAAATTAAGCACTGCTTTGTCTACTTCAGTGTTTGCTCCCATTTCCCTATTCCCTCATCTCATCATCCTTAATTAACACATTTGTTCAGTCACACACACATTTTGGCAATACAGTGTATCTGCCCCTCACCCTCCCTCCCCACCCCCCGCCTCAGTGGTGCTGGAACAAATTTCAGAGTTGGGTTGGTGCCATCAATGTTACATCATTGAAGGTGTAGGGATTGTGAACATTTTAAGCCTTACACAAAGAAGAAGTGTAGGAAATGTACAGCGGTAAGGGTCTAGTATGTGTCGTAAATATATTACTAAAGCATGGTAGCGCTCTATGATTTGCGGACAGCACATTTTCCATTGAAATGGCAACTAAATTTGCTCAGATATACAGTTTCTTCCTGCTAAAAAACGCAGAAAACGATAATGTGCGGAAATCGGGTTTCAAGAAATGAGTGTCTTGATTTAGTTTAATCCTATTAAACTCATCCTACGTCAGAATAACGAAAAACTGTGCTTCATATGTTCTTTCCAACTGCTGATATAGTCTGAAACATTAGTACAGTTAATTTAGAGGTACTTACATTGTATTTTGTTTAAGAAAACGTTACGTATATGGTACTCCTGCAAGATTGCCTCATTGTTCACTTTACAAAATAATCTTGCTTGGCAGTTAAAGAAGGTAAAAAGAATAAACCTCCATTTGCCAGAAGTTACTCCCTGGCATCTAACCTCTGACTTTGTAGCAAAGCAAATCTTATCACATAAAAAATAAAATATACAGGCATCTTTATTGCTCCTTCACTTTCTGAACTCCACCATGGTTGTTTTGGGGGTGCTGCAGCACCCCCAGCACCCCTACTTCCAGCTCCTATGCCCTGCCTCCTACATTCATTGCTTTGTTGTGATACAAAATACAGCTAAAGTTTTGTTGAAACTACAAAGCTCACATCGGATTGTGGCATGAGCTTCCTGTACCCAAGAGTATTATTTTCAAAAGTACAGAATGTATGCATAAAATTGTCTGTGACTATGGTTTTAAGTTCCTGTCAAAGAAATGTTATAAAGACATTTGTGAATGTAACTTAAGGTCTGGATCACAAACTCTATTCCAAGTACCTAAGTACAGATATATGAAATGGAGCGTTTGAGCTTTCAATATTCAAGGTGCCCATACCTGGAAAAGTCTGTCCTTCTCTTTGTAGTCCATCTCTGTTCACAACTATTTAAGAAGCAAATCAAAACTTGCATCTTTACCGTCGAGCTTTCATGAATTATCACACTTTAAGATCTTTCTCTTATCTTCTCAGTGCCAAGAGACTTCTTTAGAGTGTAAACTGTGCTAAATCAATGCCCCAAAATAAATAATTAAATATATCTATTTCTTATTGGATAAGCTTTGTATCCACTCCAACCATTGCAGGGTACTCAAAAATATGCCTCTGCCATAAATGCAATATTTGCAATGTTCTGTTTTGAACATAAAAAAACATTTTTATGGAGCTTCTATAATATACTTGAGACAAAATAATGACAGCAAAGAACATACATTTTAGTTGGTAAAACTGCTTACTAATGGAGCTCCACAATCAAATCTAAGAAACACACACACTTTCAGCCCCTTCTACCTGAATAGTCACATTACTTTCCACCAACCACCTAGGACCTCAGGATTCCTACTCACACTCATCCCAGACATACACAGAACCAGATCAGAAGGATGGGCATTCTCTTATATTGCTCCTAAAGTTTGGAGCGACCTCCCACTCCACACTAGGGCTTCCTCTCTTCAATTCCACAAGATGCTGAAGACCTGGCTTTTCAATTAACCAACCATTGACTGGGCTAGGCATACACGCCTACTCAGCACCAGAATAACCTGGCGGGTGATAGCGCACTTTACAAATACACATAACAGAACATAACTGGTGGACCTGACATCCTTGGCACTTTTTTCACCATCTTTTTGCCTTCAATCATCCTGTTTTTTCTGACATTGTTTTAGCTATCCTTAAGGCATCTGCACACTTTACTACAGCTAACCAGTGCTAAAGTGCTTGTGCTCTCTCCCTTAAACATGATAGAACTGGCTTACACCCGATTGGCAAATGTAATTTACTTGTAAGTCCCTATTAAACTGGAACTACATGTACGCGCGGCCTGTGAATTAAATACCCCTAGTGGGCCTGTAGCACTCATTGTGCCACACCCTTAAGTAGCCCTTTAAAACGAGTCTCATTTGCAGCCTGTGTATGCAGTTTTAAACTGTCTTTTCAATCTGGCACAGTAAATCTTTTTGCCAAGCCTAAACCTTCCATTTTAATGCATATAAGTCATCCCCATGATAGGCACAAAACATCCCAGAGGGAAGGGTGCAGTGTATTTAAAAAGGTGGAAATGTACTTTTAACTTTTACGTGTCCTGGTAGTGAAAAATCCTTAAATTCGTTATTCACTACTGCAGTGTCTGCCTTTCCTAAAGGGATACAATGGGTTACCTTATTACATTCAATAAGTGATAACTTTCAATTGAGAACAGGTAGGAATGTTGAGTTTGGTCTCTAAAGAATTGTAATTTAAAACCCTCTTTCATGGTTTAGTTGGATTTTAAGTCACAATTAACTGACGTTTTCTTTCCCCAACCATTTGATGCCTTCAGCCTGTATCCTGGGTCACATGACTTGGTGTATCTGGCAGTTGGTCTATGTGTATTGATCCCAGACAGAGAGACTAAGGGGAAATAGATGTTGGTAAGATCGGCCATCTCTGACTTAAT
Organism: Calotriton arnoldi; assembly: GCA_963921515.1. NCBI lineage: Eukaryota > Metazoa > Chordata > Amphibia > Caudata > Salamandridae > Calotriton > Calotriton arnoldi. The sequence continues at coordinate 238,276 of CAWUFW010017242.1, forward strand.
ACTGGTGGCAGAGCTTTTATCTACCACACTTGCACATCACAAAGGCTCTGCTTCAGCATACTCACGAAGGGTTTCACACTAGTCTTTTGTGCCCTCAGACAAGCTGGGGCCAGGGCAGGGAGGAAGGAAATTCCAAACACCTCTGGGGGTGGAACCCTGTAGAAACATTTCCTACTTCAAAGCTGGCATCAAGGATAAATAGTGGACCTTCAGACCCTCTCTTCATCACACCTCTGGTCTTCTCTGGTCTAAGAAGACTCAGAAAGACTGCTGTGCTACTCTGCTGCAAGTAGGGCTGCTTCTCTGCTGCCCTACTTGCAGTGAAAAAGACTGTACCTGCATCTTGGACCCAGGACCACCAGAGCGACTTAAAGGTCAAGTTGGATGGCCTCCTGATCAGAGCCTCATGGATATAAAAGGCTCCATCCACTCTGCTGTGAGTCCTGCCCCCCAAGTGGTGGCACCTCAGGCTGGTCCCTTGAAGTGGACCTGAAGATTCTCCGGTCCTTTAGGTAGAACTGATGTAGCACAATACATCTTCTTGCAGCTCTACAATGGAAATACCGCTGCATGGTGTATCCCTGATGAAGGAACCACCTATGCCCGAAACCTCCTCTATGCAGGACCTCACGCCACAGCCCGCAACTCCTCAGAACTGCTGCTGTGCAATGCATCCTCAATGTAGGAGCTTGCATCACAACTCTGCAGCTTGCCAGAATCGCCGCTGAGCGACGCATCCTCAATGCAGGATCATGCAAGGCTCTGCAACCAGGATTTAAGGTACTTTACTCAGCAGGCCGAACTTGGTCCCTGCATCCGGCCCAGGCTCCATTGTGGTCGGCCTAAACTTGTGACTTTGTCACGTTCCAGAGTGACCAGATAACCACAGTTGGCGCTATGTGCTTCCAAGCACTATTTTTATCTCAACATTTCAACTTGCATTTCTCCGGTTCTCCTAATTGGATTTTTGTTGTTTTCTCTATTTTCCTAAATTGGTGTGGGCTTTTTCTTGTGCTGAGTTTTTACTTTATTACGGTTTAAAGTCTGCATAAATACTTTACACATTGCCTCTAAGCTAAGCCAGACTGTTTTTGAGCCAAGCTATCTGAGGGTTTATCAAAGGTAAATTTGGAGTTTGCTTGTGTTTCACCCTGACAAGAATTGTGGTTCTGATTGAGTAGGGTTTCGCTCTACATCAAACAGTAACCCAATTTCCTACTATAACATAACATGACATAACATAACATATAGTCACACTTATGCAATATAAATGTAACCACTAATTTGATTTTATATGGACAGATGCAAAGTTGTGAAAGCGTGATGGATCCACCATGCCCTCAAACATGTCTGACTGAGACTCAGTGTGTGGATGTAGTACTGAAGGAAGACATAAAGGCTGGAAATGGGACAATATCACTATGGGGCCGATTCCGATCTCGGCCGGTAGGGCTCCGGATCGGATTCGGCTTAACCGGATCCGATTCGGAGCCCTATTTCCCGACCGATTCGTACGCGCGTCCGGGTGAGCGAGTACGATGCGAAATCGCCGACCGACTCGTCCGGGCGTCCCGACCGCTCCGACCGACTCGATCCCGGGTCTAACCGCACCGACCGACTCGCTCGGACTCGACTCGCACCGCGCAATGGAGACGTTCTCTGGCCGGGTAAGTACGATGCGCGCCGCGAGCAGTCCGACCGAGCCGCGCACTCCGGCTCGAAAGAGCAGTCAGAGCCGTACTTTGGGGGTCCGTGTCGGACCCCCCTGTACGCGTAGCCGCGCGAGTCGCACACAGGGGGGACCCATGGGTCCCACCTACCTGTGCGTGTACGGCGCGAGTCGCTTCGCCGCGTACACGCTGTAGGGGCGCCCTTGTCCGCCTCGCACCCATTGAGTCAATGGGAGCCCGCGTACGCGTTGTACGACAGGCTCCCATTGACTTCAATGGAGTCCGACCGAATCGAGTCCGATGGCATACGTGCGCATCGTACTCGTTCGGTCGGGCTGCACTGGGTCCGATTCGGTCGGAAATTTCTCCGGGTCCGGCTCGGTCGGAGAGATTTCCGGCCCGAATCGGAATCGGCCCCTTTGTGTCTATTTGTCTTCTCCGTGACGGACTTCTTCCTGAAATAAGATCAAAAAGTTCTTAGTATTTTACCTATAAAGCTAATGGAGTAAAGCACAGTAGCGGTATTAAGGTTAGTGGGCTGTGTGTGGACTAACCATTGTTGGTATGTTATAACAATACCAATGAGACATGATAATAATTCAAGTTCAGGAGTTCCCTTCAAGAAATTGGAGCCAATTACTAAGAGCCTATATTTAGAGAACGAGTAGACTTGGAATCACGGTCTTGAGTTTCCTTACCGTACCCTTTTTGGCAATGAAATTCACTATAGCAGTCTGAATCTTGCTAAAAGCAACTGCTAACTCTAACAATGAGCAGCAATGACCTCTCTGTGCTAAGCAAGCGATCAAGAGGCCAAATAGTTTTTCCAACAAACACATTACAGTGCTACATTACCCAAAAGTAATAGGTCGTTCAAAGAAGATACAATTATTTTTACAATGTCCAAAACAGATGCAAAAACACCCAAAAACAACTAAGTGCAAAATTTCTTAATGAAATTAACATCCAAGCACAACACTCCAGTATGTTCCTCAGAATACAACCACATGATATCCAAGATAACAAATAGCCCCAAGGAACACTCCAAACATTACTGGCCTGTGAACACGATCAGAAAAAGAATTGAACCAAGCAATGAGCTGCTAAACTGGTGCTGTGCTTCCTCTAGAAAGTCTGTGTAGGGGGGTGGGGTGGTAAAGGAATTAGTGGACACTGTGAAACAGCAAAACAGAGAGCAGCAATTGGTGTGAACGTGGCAATCAGTAACCAAACATTCAGCCCACAATACCACGACTAGATCACCAACCACCAAACTCCTCTACACCTTGGTCTACAATACAGAAGTGACCCAATTATCCCCAACGGCTAGAACATGCCGCATCCACAACGCAAGGCATACCTGACGCAGCAGATAAACCAGACAAATATACAAATATGGACTCATTCCCTCATTTATACTTTTGCAAAAAAAATAGGCAGTGATTAAGTGTTTGACCCTCTTCTTCAGCCATGCATTTACCAGACACAAAGTCCAATGTCAATATAATGCTCCTCACAATTGATAAAGTATTTAGGACCATTTTTATTTTGACACTTTTCTAAGGTATTCCTTTCTCTTTCCTTCATACTCAGGGAATAAAGCCTTTTAATGTAGGTCCAAATACTAGTTTTAAAAATAGTTAAGCAAATCTGTTACCTCTCATTATATTTATTTTTGGAATTTTTAATTGTTGGCGGTTGAAGTGGCAAAGTACTATAAGACCGATGTGGAAAGTGATGATGTAGATGTAGTCACACATACCTACCTCAGTGGTTGGGACAAATCAATGTTCACATTCGTATTTTTTTTATTTGCTTGTTCTTGTCTGGCATTAAAGATTCACACTAATAGTACATTTCTTTGATTATATCTGCACAAATTGGTGCACATCTATTTTCTAATAATTACAAAGAGAGTCAATTTGATGATCTTTGTATCATTCAAAATTTCACTTCTAAGTATTTGAAATATAGTATTGGTGACTGCCTATAAGTGTACCACCGCACAAATCAATCAGAATAATATAAAGATGCAGATGACACTTGTTTTGCATCATCTAAAGATACTCTGTCAAGATTGTAAAGTGACATATATCTGTGAGAAAGTCATCATTTTTCCCCTGATCACCCCCATTGTTTTACTGATACTGGTGGTAATTGCCTCTAACTGAACCTGTGGCTTTGTTAACCAGGCCCAGGGCCAGTGCTCTGCTTAAAAATGTATATGGTAATTAGGTGTAATTACAATGGCACTGACAACCTACCTGTAAGTCCCTAGTATATGGTAGGGCATGTAGGTGTAGAGGCCCAGCAGCATTGAGACACTTAGGTGTGCACAGCTGTGTTGCCTGCTGTCATTTTAAATGTTAGCTATGCTTTGCAAGCTGCTTTTAAATTGAAATGACATGCAAATTCGACTTTGGATTTAAAGGTACTTCCAAAGTATTAAACTACCTTGTTTTTACATATAAGTCACACCTAAGGTCTATCCTAGGTGCCCCTAGGGTTGTGTGCCATGTAAAAATAAGCAGGGATATTTTAAAATATGATTTATGTGCCCTGGTGAGGGAACAACTACCAATTAAATTTTTCCTCCATTCTAGCAGTTTAGCTCCAAAGGCTAACATGGGGATACTTTAATACAGTGTAACTATTGATAGCAGTGAGCTAAAATAATATTTCAAGAACTTAACAGATTGGTAATGATAAATCCAACAATCTGCCAGTGTCAAATTTATCATAACTAATACAGAAAAGAAGTTATAGAGCTTTCATTTCTGTGAGCCAAAATCCAGCCTTCTAGCAGCCTCTCCTGATTGGCCAGCCCTTGACAGGCTTAGCCAAACTGCTTTGATGAGGTAATAAGTGACCTGCACAGAGACAGAGGTTATCTGATGGGGGCTCTGCAGCTGCAGAGAACAGGATGGGGGCTGGGTAAATCAAACAGAGCTTCAAAAAGATCAGGACAGTAAGGAATGGCAGCCAGGCATACCCCCCTTCCTTTACCCCCCAGCCAGGATGGCAGCCCCCAGAGTGGAATTTCCAGGAGGTCTGGAAAGGGAGTGTAAAGGGAAATGAGCCATACAAGTGGATTATTTTAGCCAGCTCTTCCTCCCGAGGAGAGAAAATCTCCATCTTGAATTTTAAAGTGCAGTACTTTGTGGGAGAAGAAAATGCCACACTTTGGAGGAAGCTGTCATGCTTTAGGGTGGCACCCTGTACCCCATTGGTCAGTGGTGTGCCCCCCCAGATTGTCACCCCAGAACATTGAATAAATATGTGAGAGCTACATAGCAACTAGGATCTGCTGCCGGAAATGACAAGGAGAAAAAAAGACTGCCCTGCTGAAACCCTGGACTGCACCCCAAAAGATTGCACTCTGGAAGACTGCTCCTGCTGCATGCTTGGAAAAACAGCCCTGCGGAATTTGCCTTGCTTCAAAAACGATTAAAGAGTGGCCTCCCTAAAAGCAACAGGTTAACAGAGCTCACCTGCCCCATCTCCCCCAAGGTATCCCCAGCCTGGAGTGCGTCCAGTAGACATTCAAGGATTTGGCCAAGTGAATTGTGGGAACTGTAGTCCCAACTTCCGAGGAGCAACTCAGAGACTCTGGAACCTTGGATTGGTGTTGTGGACACTTTGAACCCTCAAGTGGAACTTTAGGAAGAAGTTCCAGAAGTTTAGAGAAGTTTGGAGAGAATTTTGGACAAAGCTCCATAAGGTGACCGACCCGATGTCGTGAATCAAGAACTACCTCGCACTGCAACCCTGCCTGGATTTCAGGTTCGTCCAGCTGAAAGCTCCAGAGCTCAAGACCTTCAGGAGCTGACTGGGAGCTCCTGCTGAATCAAGCCGACAAAACTGCTGCGAATTTGGCCTGCTGGAGAGGCCCGCTCGATGTCGAGAGAAAATCCTCCAGAAAAGTTTCTAAGTGCGAAGGTAACATTTTGACCAGGGCCTCCTACTTAGGGCCTGATTATGAGTTTGGTAGTGTGGGAGTGTATTGCCACACCGGCGGCCCTCTCCCCCACCGCCAAACCCATGGTTGCACTGACTGCCAGATTACAAGTTTCCTCATGTCTGGCGGGCTTTTTTTTGGCAGTCCCACAGTGGTGCCGCCAAAAATGGGCACCACAATGGGAACACCAAAAAAAGTTCCTGCACGGCATGAACTGTAAAATCCATGCCATGCAGGAACTGGGGTGCATGCGCACAAGGGATACATGTTGTGCCCCCCCTGCATGCATCTCCTTGCACATAGGCAACAGGGGCCCTGAAGGGCCCCCTTTGTTTTAGGACCACCAGCCATTACCTTGACGAAAGACCTCCATGACACCGCTGGCAGTCTTGAAACTTGTAATATGCATGACAGTGCCGCAGGGGCACCACCAGCATATTTCTGAGGCCCTGACCGATGTGCCACCGCCAGGGAACGGCAATACCCTAGCGGCTGCGGCGGTCAATGGCAGTCCAACCGGACAATTGTAATGGGGCAGTCAGAACGCCGGTGCGACGATGGCTGGACTGCTACCACCGTGTCCCCATGGGTCTGGTGGTCCTTGGACCACCAGACTTGTAATTAGGCCCTTAGGTTATCTGACCAGGGCTCCATCACAGTCGACCTCAAACTTTGAATTTGTCCCTGTCAAGCATGACCAGATGTCCCAAGTTGGCGCTATATGTTTTTAAGCAGTAGAAAGTGTTTATTCTTCAAAAATTCATATCTCTGGTTCCCTATATTGGATTTTTGACATTTGAGTGCCATTTTAATTATAAAAAAATCCTATCATAGTAAAGTGGTTGTGGATTTTTATTGTGATGTGTGTCTTACTTATTTAATATATTGGCTTTTTAAAATGCTTTACATAACTACCTCCTAAGTTAAGCCTGCCTGCTCACAGCCAGCTAACAAGGGTTGAGGCAGGGGCTAATGTATTGAGACCTTGACTGGACCTAATATTGTATTGGCGGCCTTATTGCTAGTGGTAGGTGCGTACTTACCCCCACTAATAATCCACCATCCAACAGTATCTATAGGCTTCATTATACACTGTTAAGCATTCAGGCATAGGACCTGATTCTTAAAAACCTTGCAAGTTCGGCAGGTGTAGGAATATGGCTAAGGTCCCGAATTAGAGTTTGCTGGACTAGTTACTCCATCACAAATGTGACGGATATCTCATCCCCCTTATTACAAGTGCATTATGGCATTTGGAATACGGCAGGCAGGAAATCCGTCATGATTGTGACATAGAAACCTGTCCGCCGAACTCTAAATCAGGCCCGATGATGTGTAGAGATTTCCAAGATGTAGCAAATTTGACTTTACAGCATGTGCATCCTAGATCTGTGTGCCTATTTCTGGACTCCATTTTTGCTGTTAGAACTTAATCAATGCCACAGTACATGAGCTCTGGCATTAACATGGAAGTGGCAAAAGTGGTTTCACCAAACTGGTCTCTTGAACAGTCATGTAAGACCATTGTAGATAGCACAGAAAATGCTTCTATGGCATGAAGTGTAAATGTCAATGGCTACATTGTGTATTTACACCACCCACATACAGGACAAAATGTTTATCTTCCAAGAGCACCAGTTTGCTCTAGCTGTGCTGCAGTTTAAATGCATTGCAGTGATACAAAGCAGATAAAAGTGCTCATAGGTCATCCCACACTCTGGTGAGGTAAAAACATGGTTCTGAGAAAATATACGCTGAACCCCTGATAGCTGTGACACAAGCTGAAAGCAATCCCCAGAAAAGTGTGTGCTAAGCGCAGACAGTATACCAACAATTTTTAAAGTAAAGAAAACAAGAACAAAAAATACCAAGCAAAGTTAGGAATACGGAAAAAATGTAATGAGTACAAATACACCAGAATCATCAAAATAGGTTAAAGGGGAACTGGAGATATGAATTATTAAAAGTTTAGGCCAAAAAGTGACAAGAAAAAAAAAGAGACAATAAAATGTCACTGTTTGTGGTTGACTGGGACGTAGGCACGATTTTAGGTGGGCCACAATAGAGTGCAGATCGGATGCGCACAGCAGGTCATCCTGGTCAAAGTTTTTACCTTCTTACTTAATTTTGTGTATGGAAGTTAAAATCTTCATGTGGGGCAAGGCTCAAGTCTGTGGCCATCAAAGATCCCTCGAAGTTGAATATGTTGTCTCCGAGCTCCCACTGAAGCCGTTGGATTTGGCATCAAAATCTCTCGGCGGAACAAACCAGGATTTCAAAGCTGATGAGATTGTTTTACCAGTTGGATAGTTTTGCCACTTCCGCCCAGTAAAATGTTTCACCTTTTGACTTAAGTCCTGATTTAAAGTGCAGTTACACCAACAGGACAGCAAAGTATTCTACTCCATCACCCTAATGGAGTAACAGCACTCCAAATGTATGCATCTGTTACATTGGCAGGAACGGCAGTCACATTTGGCAACACCTCCTACAGCCCTTGCTGCATCAGGTCCTCAGAGGTGTCTATCAGCGGCGGAGACAAATAGTTACCATTGCTGATTATGCCTGGGTGAAATTTTAATAACACTGGAGTAATTGGCATAGTTGTGGTTATTTTGTGTATCAAAATCTATGAGAAATGACAGTGATTATTCCATTACGCCTAATCAAGTAATTTCAGAGAGAAGATTTAATGTCAGATGTACCCTGTTGGTAATGTTTGAATGCAAGCAGCATCTCAGGCACATTTTTTACCTGAGCGAAGCATTCGGGTAATTTTTTAGTACATAGCTACAAATCTGAACACGAGCCAGAGTGTTTTGAACATGAGTGGTAGTTCCTTTAACATGGGTGGTCAAAAATCATTTTATTTGTTTGACCGTTGGGGAAATTTTTCAGCACAATACCCGAATGCGATTGTCAATATTTAGAATGTGAGCGATTCAAAATAAACTCAAAATCAGTCTGGTCTGATAATTTTATGAATGCGTATAATTGTGCAGTAATTTTGTTAAGTTACGCTGAAATAAATTATGCAAGTTTCGCATGTCCCTATCACTGACATGCTGAAATTCCGCCTGATTTCAAATGAGAGAGGCAGACCTTCAGTATGGTGGAAAGGATACTCCGTCATTGGTCAGCTGGGCCTGCTTGGGATCAGGAGTCTTTCGGCATTTTGTGTCAATGAAGAAGGCAAACAGGGGGCCAATCCTTGGGAGCTAGAAGACTTAGCTCAACATAGAGAATTGGATCCTGCAGGAGACCTGGCTGGAAAGAAACCTGGTGCTTAGAAGACTGCACTGATGAGCTAGAATCTGCAGGACTAATCAAGAAGTACCTTTCAACTTTGAAAACACTGGGACTCAGTCATTTTTTCCACCTTCAAAGGACTGGGACATGGTTGAGGTCACACCCAAAGCTAGGCAAGAAAATCAGGTTCCCCAAGCTCAGAGCTGTTTGTCGCTCAGAAAACCTACTCAGGTATCTGGCCTTGTGGAACCCAGCTCAGTTACAGCTTCCAGCCATACCCTATTAAAACATTGTAGAGGTGTGAGACATTAAATCCATCTGACCCCTGAGGCAATGCAATTCAATCAATCAATCAATCAATCAGGGATTTGTGAAGCGCGCTACTCACCCGTGAGGGTCTCAAAGCGCTCGGGGGGGAGGGACATGCAGCTCCGAATCAGCCAAAGAGCCAGGTCTTGAGGCTCTTCCTGAAGGTGTGCATAGTGGTGGGAAGTCTGATGTTGAGCGGGAGCTCGTTCCAGGTCTTTACCACGATGTAGGAGTAGGCTCTTCCACCCGCTCATGCTCTGTGGATGCGCGGGGTTTCGCTGCGAGGGCAAGGTCGGCGGAGTGGAGGTCTTTATTGGGTACATGGAAGGAGACTCTTTCATTGAGGTATTGTGGTCTGTTGTTGTGGAGGAATTTGTAGGCGTGAGTGAGTAGCTTGAAGGTTACTCTATTCTCACCGGGGAGCCAGTGGAGGTCTCGTAAGTGCTGTGTGATGTGTTCATGTCATGGGATGCCGAGAACAAGTCTGGCAGCAGTGTTCTGGATGGTCTGGAGTTTACGGAGCAGGGATTTGTTGATTCCGGCGTAGAGGGTCTTTCCGTAGTCCAGTCTGCTTGTAATGAGTGCGTGGGTGACAGTCTTTCTGGATTCGGGGATCCACTTGAAGGTCTTGCAAAGGATGTGGAGGGTGTTGAAGCACGTGGAGGAGACGGCGTTGATCTGTCGGGTCATGTTGAGGGAGGAGTCGAGTATGATGCCGAGGTTCCGGGCATGGTCTGTGGAAGTGGGGGGGTTGCCGAGGGTGGTGGGCCACCAGGTGTTGTCCCATGCTGAAGGGGTGGGCCCGAGGACCAGGACTTCTGTCTTCTCCGAGCTGAGCTTCAGACAGCTGCTGCCCATCCAGGGTGTGACGTCTTTCATTCCTTCCTGGAAGCTGAGTCTGGTTGTGTCGGGTTCCTTCATGAGGGAGAGGATGAGCTGGGTGTTGTCGGCATAGGCTACTATGCCGAGCCCATGCTATCTGACGATGGCGGCGAGGGGGGCCATGTAGATGTTGAAGAGCGTGGGTCTGAGCGGCGATCCTTGGGGTACTCTGCAGTTGATCTCTGTGGGTTCTGAAAGGAAAGGTGGAAGTCTGATTCTTTGGGTTCGGCCGGTGAGGAAAGAACGGATCCAGTCGAGGGCGGTTCCTGTATGCCGGCGTCGTGGAGTCTGGCGATTAGAGTGTGGTCGGAGACGGTGTCTAAGGCTGCAGAGATGCCTAGTAGGATGAGGGCTGTGGTGTGGCCCTGGTCGAGGAGAGTGCCAATGTCATCTGTGGCGGCGAGGAGGGCGGTCTCGGTGCTGTGGTTGCTGCGGAATCCAGATTCGGAAGAGTCAAGGATGGAGTTGACTTCGATGAAGTTCGTTAGCTGGATGTTGACGATCTTCTCGGTGACCTTAGACGCGAAGGGGAGGAGAGAGGTGGGTCTGTAGCTCATGAGGTCCGTTGGGTCTGTTGAGGGCTTCTTGAGGAGGGGCTTGGCTTCTGAGCGTTTCCAGTAGTCAGCGAATGTGATTCGAAGGAGGCGTTGGTGGTGCGTCATAGCTCAGGTGCTATGGCGGCGGCGGCTCTGAGGAAGATATGTGGCGGGCAGGGGTCCGTGGGGGCTCCTGACTGAATGCTCTTCATGGTTGTGGCGGTGTCTTCGGGGGTGACACAGAGGTCCAGGCGGAGATGGTAGGCAGAGTTCAAATGGGGGGATCAAAGGGTTTAACTAGACCAATTCCCACATTAAACGGTTTCAAACAAGGTTGTCTCCTTGCTCCCTTGCTATTCTCCCTTTACTTAAGCGACTTACCAGAGCACTTTATTCAAGTAAAAAATTATCCACTGAAACTAGTATTGAGTGACATACACATTTTAATGTACTCGGATGACATCGTAATTTTAAACCTTACACCAATAGGGCTCCAAAGAAACCTAAATGCATTAAGCGGATATGCAGATGACAATTTCTTAACCCCAAATATTTCAAAAACTAACATTTTACCTTTTAGGGGAAAAAAGCGACTACGACCTTTTAATTGGACATTGGGGGAAAACCTCTAGAATCTGTTAAAGAATACACTTATCTAGGTCGGATTTTCTCCCAAACTCTACAGAATTTCTCCCACCTACATCATATAGGTCGAAAGGCAGATGCCCATGTAGGAGCAATGCTGAAGCTATACTTCTCTTCCGGAAATAGACATTTCCAACCTCTGTTGGAGGTCTGTCGTATGAAAATCCCTCCCATTTTAATGTATGGTCTAGAGTATACACACATAATAATCTGGAAATCTGTAAAATCAAGAGAAGGAAATTCCCTACGGAAACTGATAAGAGTAAATCAAGCTGTCCCGGCCCAAGCATTACGTCTTGAACTCTCCCTACCCAGCATATACGCAAGGGCTATCTCACACATATTAAGATGGGCATATTACCTTTTGCATGCTGATCCCGGCTCCTTAAGGCACATTTTAAAATTGGAGACTTTTAGAGAAGAATCGTCACGATACACTTTTAATAAGAATCTTAATATAGCTTTTAGTCAATCTCACTGCACAGTAGCACTTTTACAAACTTGGACACCGGCACTTTTGAAACTCTTTTTAAAGAATATGACCCCAAGAATAAGTTTCGACCTGGACGTAGAACATTGTCTTCAATTAAAACATTATATAGAATATACAAAAACTATAGACTATAAATCCCCAGAGAAATACATATACTTCTCATTAGATCATAGGGTCCGGCGCTGTATTCTTTTACTGAGGCTGGAAATCCTCCCTTAGAAAGTATATATAGCAAAGTGGAAGAATTCTGAAAATACAACTGGGCTTTGTGATCTGTGTAAGGGAGGAATGCAAGATCTAACTCATGTTTTATCTGTCTGCCCTAACCCAACCCTAGTAGAAGCCCAGAGGAGATATTTAAGGCCTTTGAGCATCAGATACAATGCTTTTTCTATTCAAAGCCTAATTAAGCTCTGCAAATCACCACCGGATGAACCCGCTTGTTATCAATTGTATACAATTTTAAAGAGTTTTCTAAAGTTGTTTTAAAGTTCATGATGATAATGTTTTAAAATTATAAATATTTAAAGCTGACATTATGACCTATCAGCTTTAGATACAATGTCACCTTTTAAAAGGTCTATCTAGTCTCTGGATGAATTTATCTGATATTAACCATATAAATATCAAATGAAGATTATCTCAAAGATGTCGCAAAAAATTATGATGAAATGTTTTAACATTAGAAATGTTTAAAGCTGATGCTATGGGTGTCATGATAAATGATTTAAAACTATGTCTGTGTATTTGTTGACCTCAGTTGAGGTCTATATCAAATTTAAAATAAAACTTGAAAACTTGAACTCATCTCAGCAAACATGCATAGAATACCTTACTTGAACATGCATTCTGCATGGCAGAGTAGTAGTAGTAGTACTGGTAGAGTAGTAAGGACCAATGGGTTCTCTGAGTCTTACAGTGCCACCACTAGGGTAGTCCACAATATATATATGGGGAGAGGGAAAGCTGACTGAAAAACCAGAAGAAAGGAAGCTACAGACAGAGGCAGTTTGAGGTGAAATACAGACAATAGAAATATAAAATAACTTAGTAAATAATAGGATAATGCAGGGATAACAAGAATTTTCAAATGGATAGATTGAAGAGGATTTTGGAAAAACATAAAACTAGGAAACAGGTAGAAAATAGTTCAAATTAAGAGCAGTAAAAGATAGGGAAATATATATTTATATTAACAACAGGAGGACTTACTGGGGCAAGCAGAGCCGTCGGCTGAGAAGCGTTCTTCCTGCTGGGAGGCACCTCCAGCTCCCTCACGCGGCTCCGACGACCTCTTGCCCCTGGATGCTGATGCATGTAAGACATAATTAAAGAGACAAGAAATAATTGGTGGTAAATAAAGACTTGCTCCAAAACAATTTTTGGACAAGAAATGGCAATTGCAATAACATCGAATTTTCCTATATCATATTGACTAGTAGTAGACTAGTATTGCGGACTGTCCTATTGATTCCACATTTCCTAAACCTACCTAGCCCGCCTATTCCAAAGACTTTGGAACAAATTGCAACTAATGATATTTGCTTCTAAGTTCCGATATCATTTGCAATCATTCTCAACCCCCTTTGACAGGCCAATTCACTAAGTCTGCATCTTGTCTTTAAATTAAGGGTGGGCGGAATTTGCGTAGTCGCGTTACGCAAATCTCCGCAAAATTGCTAAAAATTTCCGCGAGCACGCAGAGATTCTGCGAAATCGCGGAATTGCTGGTCCCGTCCGTTCGCGATGTGTTTTTGCGTGCTCGCGGGGAAATATATCGCTAACTTGCCCATGCGGTCGCTAACGGGCGCGGCCATCTTGTTTTCACTTGTCCCGCCCGCTCGCGATGGTATTTCCTGTTCCGGGTCGCGTATTGCATGCTCCCGCCCGCTCGCGATGCTTATTTCCAGTTCCGGGTCGCGTATTGCATGCTCCCGCCCGTTCGCGATATGGGTTTCCTGTTCGGGAACGCGCATTACGTGTTCGCGACGCTTTGTGCGTGCTCGGGGAAATATCGCGCAAACTTGCCTATGCGGTCGCAATGGCGCGACCATCTTGTTTTTCAGTCTATTGCTATGGTTCTGGGCCTGCTTTTCAATCCTCCCTCTATCTTTTCAATCCTTTGTTTCTGTAAACTTTTTTGGGTCTTTTTATTTATTATCTATCTCTCTATTTTCCTGATTCTATATTTTGAGTTTTTTCTACTTTTTGTGTGTTTTTAACTACTTTTTCACACTTTTTCTATTACCTGCTTTTTCATTTCTTTTACTTACTTTTTGTAATTCCTACCTTTTCTTTTCCGTCCCCGCCTACCCAGAACCATGGCAAAGGGCCACAGCCACAGGGCTCGAAGTCGGAGCCAGAGCCGCGACCGCCTTCCTTGCGGAAGGCGGCGCCAAAGGGTGCAGGCACGGGCCTTATTTAATGAGTCGGAGGTGGCCGCTCTGTTTTTTTTGTTCAGCGCCACCTCCCCTTAACCCTGGCAGCAGGCGGCAGGCCTGGGTCCGGGTACGGGCTCCGGGAGCGTCGGCAGCGGTGGGGCAAGGTGCGTCGGGCAGTGTTTCGCTGCTCTGGTGTCCGGCGCACCAATAATCAGCTGACGCACCGGTGGTCCGATATTCTGGACCGGGAGCAGGACCTGCTGGACCTGCTAGGAGTGGAGGTCCCGGGGCTTGGTGAGTAGCTATTTAATATTACTACTTTGTGTTCTGCTCTGTGTTATATATTGCGAATATATATTTTTTCCGACCAGCAAGAATGCTGCTGCTTACATTGCAGGTAAATTACGTTTACAAATCTGTGATTGTTATGACACAGGCGCTCGGCGCTACTAATCTTACTTGTTTGCAACTTTGCGCTCGCTTGGCCTGATGATTATGTAAGAGTTTACTTTAGAGAACTTAAGTGATGTAATGCTAGAGAGAGAGTAGTCCTTCCTTTGTCCTCCTGCCACTAAGAAGGGATAGTGGTGGATTGATAGGTTTAGTTACTTATTAGTTGGTAATTTGTAAGTGGTGTGCGTGACGCATCCTCTGTCATGTCACGTGCTGCTGAGTGCTGCTTACCCCAGTCCTTCGCAGAACCTTTTGTAGTTTGTTTTCTGAGTGTTAATAGGCTTATATCATCACTAGCAGAACATCAGCAGCAACCAGCCAACAATTTGGTGTATGCAAAAATGTATGCATGTGTCCTCCATCTATGCATTTTTGAGGACTAAAATAAATGGAAATGCAGACTTACTGAACAATTGGGCCGTCTGGATTGGAATAGGTGGGCTAGGTCAGGTGGTAGTTAGGCTTGCTAGACGGTCTGTGAATATCGCAATACTACCAGTCGATCAGATAGGTCAATTTTATTGCAATTGTTGTTACCCAAAAACTTTTTGGTGCGTATTTTAAAATATTTTATTTATTTCACACCAAACTTTAATTTTTGTCTCTTTCTTTATGAAATCTTACATGATCAGCAGCACCCACGGGCAAGAAGACGGGGTCGCAGGCGGTGGGCCACGAAGATCAACAAGATGCCTCCCAGGGTCAGGACCGCTCCTCTATCAAGGGCTCTGCTGCTGGCCCCAGTAAGTCCTCCAGTGGTTAATATTATTAATTATATTTCCCAAACTTTTCCTGCACCTTATTTTTTCCGAACTATTATTTAGGTATCCTCCTAATTCGAATTTTGACAAAATCTTCTTTGCTCTATACTATCTGTTTCTAAATTCTTGTTATCCCTGCCTCTAACTGCATCTGCTATGACTCTCTGTACTACTACTATTAGTCTGTCTGTAGCTAAGCTTGCCCAGTTGCCCACTCTTTATTTAAAATATTTTAAATAAAACTCATATTCACCAATAGCTATAGCCATTGAGTCCAGTCCTTTGGGTTGTCCTCTTCTACTACTTCTAGTCTTCTTATTCTTGAGGCTTTTCGACAATTCCGACCAAGAAAATGCCCAACCACATTTTAGAATTTTAGATAGGATAGGACATACTACTACTGTTGTAGGGATTCTGCACATACAGAACTTTGCACAAGAAAATAGGACGTTGGTGATGGGAGGTTGGACCTTCCTCACACCTCAATCAGAAGCCACCACAATCCCCTGACCAACTAGTTATAGTGTCTCATTACTCCGAAACGCCCCCCCTCCCCCAAAATACCCAATGAGTAGACAACCCAGACAACATAACACTCCCAACCTCTGTCGCGGAAGCAATGCACACCCTTTTGCTCACTCTCTCGTGTAAGTCCACACCAAATACCACCGAGTCTATGTAAGTTCAAAAGGTTTATTTTTATTTTCAACTGACAAGCTCTGTACGTTGTATAATGCAGCAGCAACAGCAAAATGCATAAGATTAAAACAATAAACATTGTTACACTTAGTTAGACTTACAAGTTACTTACAACTACAAGTCCATAGAAGCCAAAAGGCGAGATCATGATAACTGAACAGTGGTGGAAGAACCACCCTCCCCTTGGTAGGAATCTAGTTTATATAAAATTATAAATGGAGATGTGAGAATTCTGGGAGCCCTCACCTTAGAAGAACCTAGTACTGGTTACATCATAAGGTCTGCAAAGCTCTGGTTCTTCGTATCAGGGAATCTTCCGTCTGTAATGAGAAAAATGGTGCGCGTTAGTATAGTGCAAGCATTTCTCAGTCGTGCCAAAAAGTGCAGTTTTTTTATGGATAAGCAATATGGACTAACACCAGAACTCCATAACAAAGTTGGTTGTTTTTCGACCTTGTACGCAGCGCTCAGACAGTAGCAGTATGAGCTCATGTGGGCTCAAAGGCGTCTTTCACAACAAGCTGCGAGGTAACTTGCGCAAAAATAAAAGACAGAGCTAAAATGGTTGCATGGCTCGGGGTAACTTAGCAAAGACTAGAATGACCCTAGGGACCATATAACACTACCAGTGTCTATTCTACTACCTGATTTATACTAGTGATGTATGTTGTACATGTATTATGTATGTATTAACTTTTTTTTCATTCTTGCTAGTCAAAAATAGGGGAGGTGTATATGGCATCTGAAAAATGTGTAATGTTTTTTCTAGGCGTACTACCGACCACCAGTACCGGGGCCAGCGGCGAAGGTGACGCGGCCGCTGAGGGTGCAGGCGATGCGGCAGTTGGAGGAGCTGCAGGGGTGAGCCAGCAGCAGTGGCGGGCGGTGGTAAGTTATATTCCTAATCCTTACTTATTGACATTACACTCGCTGCAAGGGTGTAATGTGTACTGTACTGTTGAGACTTAAGTAAGAAGTTGTTGTGAACGGTTGAAGAAGACACCCTTTACTTAGCATTAGCAATAGCATTAGCGACGGGAGTGTACTGAGAGTAACCAATGGCCTCTTCTATCGGACTTCAACTCAGCTGTGAAATTTTTATGGAGAAGACAAAGTCTGATCAGATGACCTTGATGGATGGGTTGAACGAAAAGGGAAAGAAGGGTGGAAGGAGGAAGGACGGGCGAGATTTTATATTTATGACTGGCAGAGAAGGATACGTGGGATGCATGCATAGGTGTGTGATATGAATCAGATGCATGGGTGGTGGAATGCCTGAAACTCCCACAAATGTTCGAGGCCGAGGTAGTGGGAGGATAGATACATACCACCAATGTTACGTACTGTGCTTGCTAGTGCTACTGTGCCACTATGTGTAGAATGAATTTGTCTGACTGCTTTGCTAAGAGTATATTTTATAATAGTCTTGTTTTTTCTTCTTGATATAGCGACTCCTTCCAAAGGTAAAGTCGACAGGAAGGAGTTGGCAGCCAAGGCCCGGCGCCGGAAGCTGGAGGCCATACAGGCCGAATACCAGCGGCTGGTTCTTCTTCTGGAGGAGGAGGAGGCAGCAGCAGCTGCAGCCTCCTCCAATGCCCCGGGCCCCAGACACCCCCCTACAGTGTTACGGCGCCACTGCCTGTCAGCCGCCCGCCGCCACACAGCAAGAAGCACTGCTGCCCCCCCCTGTGGATGCAACTGCCGCGCGCTGAAGCACTGCGTGGTCGGCCTAGAGGAGCGCATCCGTGTCCTGGAGAGGCGAGCCCGCTGAGACCACGTTTATTTATTGCCCCTTTTTTATAGCTTCTTTTGGTGGGTGGGAATCGGGCGTTGGGTTTTGGACTTTTGGACATTTGTTGGACTTTTTCGTTCCGGGACATGAACATTGGTTGGGGTTAGGGAGAGGGGTGGGTCAGGTGTTGTGGTATTTTTTTACATAGTTTATTTTTGTTAGGGTATTAAATTACATATTTAGACTTTATACGATGTGGTTAATGTTTTGTGGGTGGGGTTACTGTTTTACGTCACACGGTTTCCTCGCTGGTGCAGTGCCACAGCAAGTGTTTGATTTCAATAATTGGCTGAGTTACTAAGACACAAACAGACAGATGCGTTACCCCTCACTGAGGGACTTGTCCTACTAGTACTGTCAGTCTCTCCTCCTAATCTATGCATTCTGCAACTGGACTCAAAGGGGTGTGTGAAATAGAATTAGTGAAAAAAATTCGGTTATTAATTATGCCTCCCCCAAACTTCTTCTCTTACCTGTGCTTGATGTTTAACTTGGGCACGGCGTTGGCTGCATGGTGATGATGGTTTTCTTTCCCAACATGCCATGGTTGTGGTGGTAGTAGTAGTAGACCCTGGCAGTTTCACTTGCAAATAAAAGAAAATGAGACAGTCAGTCGCCTGAGAGAGACTGTGGGAGGAGTAGTAGAACGAAGTACAGTACGGAACTTACTGCCAAACAATAATATGCCAAAATACAAGGAAACATAATGGTTGCGGGGATAGCCTAGTACATAGAGTTACAAACTCTAGCTGTGTCGAGTCACTCGACTAGGCCTACAGTACACCGTGACTCGACACAAGCGTAACCGTTAGTGCTGTTTCGGAGGATGACAACAAATCCAATCTATGCCGGCAATTAATGTTGATGGATTAGGTTCCTTTGGTAAAAAAAAAATCGCAAATATACTGCTCATAGGAGGGTGGGCAAGCAGAAGATCCGCGCCCTGCCTTGAAAATGCATTTTTGTTGCTTTAGCCACATCCGCCCCAGCAAGCGTGTGATAAATTATTGGTGTACATTTAATTTAGTCACACCTCAATAAGTCACACAGCCCGGGGAAGAGGGTTAGGGTTTGATGAATGGTTGGGAAGGGGGTTTTGGGAAAGGTTTGACAAAGAAAAACAGTACGCATGGACAACAACAAAACACAGTCTTGGCAGACAACCATTTCCATAAATCAGTTAAGGGAGAAAAGGAAATGCATGCATGATGATGATAACTTGATGGTTAATGATAGTACTTACTAACTACTACTACTAGACAATTAGACAGTACAGGGCAGCAGTATATTATGCAATTTGCCTTGCCTGTCTGCCCTCAGAGAGACCCGAATTACATTCAGTTTCTGTTGTGTTGTACCGGCCCGGGCTTAAAGATAGCAAAGAAAAGCCAAAAATTGCTGTAGGGATGAATTGAATTATAAGCAGAGAGCAAACATAACAACAACAACACACAGTAGTAATGATTGAAGACAAAAATGAATCAAATTTAAAAGATGATGAAAGTTGATACTGTTACTGTATGTTATCCTGGTTAAAATGTGGAGTTGCATCTCGGCATTCGTCTTGGTCCTCCCTTCCATGGACGCTCCGGCCATCAATCTTGGGTGACGCCACTGCCTGCCTGGCAGATGTAGATTCATTGGTAAGGTAAGTGAGAGTTGTTTTTCCCAGTGTAGCACAGGGTAAGGGCCGGCCTGTAATTGCAGATGGGAAAACAAAAGGGATATTGAAAAATCAAGTAGAAAAAAATGCCTAAATTACGGTGGAGTGCAACAAGAACACTTTCAGAGGCGGCATGGATTTGGATACATCATGTCTACTCTAGTCTGTTTCCAGCATTAACCTCCAACAACAACAGGACAGAGCAGGTCCACGGCACCCGTGACACATCCTCCATTTAGCGTACATTTTTTGACAGAGGCAGACAAAGCAGATATACAGCAACATAGCATTTTACAAATTAAGTGACTAAATCAATGCCCCGCTGTCAGTCATACCACCACACTCGACTCCACCACTACACAGACATGTAGGTCTGCAGTGGTTGTTGTTGACTTGGTTACCTTTTAATGCACTCATGAAAAGCACTGAGTTATTCCATCAATCATCTCTGATCGTACTGAGTGACTGCGAAGAGATGTCACTGTGGTCATCATCATGGTGTGTTGTCCAACTCAGTGTGCAGTAGTGTACAGATTGAGTCCCCTTTCCATATTCAAAATGCAATGGATCGGCCTGCAGTAGAAGTAGATAATTGTTATTGAAAAACAAGAATGGAAACAAACATTGCATTGAGTTACTTTTAGTGTGTAGATTAGATAATAGTACACAATGAATTACCTTCATGCACTACAAACAACAACAACACAAATCACTCAGTCAGCTTCCAATGCATGTCATCATTCATTACCTGTTCCTTCTCATCTTCAGTTAATGGGCAGTCTGTATCGGCTCGGAAAGGAGGATAGCTATAGTAGTCATCATCATGTTCCACTTCTTTTGGAGAGACTCAACGAGGCAAGATTTTAGTTTTACTTCGATTATGCTACATCCAATTATCATCTGGCTTGAGGGCAATAGATTTAGGTCGATTCAGGAGGAGCAGGACTCGGAGGAGTGGACTGAAATGCAGAGAGCTGAAACTCATATAAGGCAATAAAATACGAAGACGGTGGTGATGGATTTGTTGTGATTTGAAGTTTCCAAACAGAAAGACAGACACACAAATAGAAGTAAATAAGGGAGAACCACAGTAAGAGGTGGAAGCCTAGTTGTCAGGGAAGTATAGCTCGTCCTCAAACTCTGGAGGTTCAACCAGAAGTAGGTAATCAGCATCCAACACGCTACTTCCGTCACCTGAGCCACTGTCCTCATCTTCCTGCGTTGATTCATGTATTGTGTAATTCGGTGGTATAAATTGCTGATTCATTTTGATCATGGTTAACCTCTCAACGTTTTTGGGTGAGAGACTGGTCCTTTCACTGTTACAATGGAACCAGCAGCACTGAAAACACGTTCAGAAGAGACACTTGGGACAGGGCAAGCCAGATAGTTTATCGCCAGCCTGCTGAGCACTGGCCATTGGCCCCTTTTGCCATACCAATACCGCAATGGGTTTTGATCAATGTAGACCTCTGTTGGGTCATCCAGGTAGGCCTGGACCATTCGGTCAATGTTCAGGGGTGCTAAACTTAGTGCGGCCTCTTTTGTTTTTGCATCAGCACTGGAACTAGCAAGTCCTTGCTGTAAATACCAATCCTGTGCCGTTTGTACTGGGGCTGATGATCCGGTTATTGCTGTTGTCGATAGTGTTGGTGACAGCTGTGAACCAAATGCACTGCCCACAGGCTCTGAAGTTGAACTTGACGTCGGATGCTCTGCTGCAGTACTTGACGTGGGTTTGAGGCCTTTAATTACCAGCCGTTCGTTTTCCAATGTACTGGCTGCCTCAGCTATCCAAGTTTTGTACCGGGCAACATCCACTTCTGAAAAAGGGAGTAATGTCTTACTGTGCAGTGCCGATTTGTACCGTGGATCCAGAATTGTGGCACAAATGTAATGTTGTTGTGACACAATCTTATTTTGCACCCTTGCATTTTCACTTAAGCGACATGATAAGCTCTCCACCAACTCATATGCTTCTTTTTTCCCTCCACACCTTTGTACGCTCTACACACCCCCTTCAGCTGTTGCTCTAGCATGTGCAACAATGGGATAGCTTGGCCCATAGTACAGTCCTCCTTGCTGACTTCACGTGTGAAGACCTCGAAAGGAAGAAGCATCTCTGTAAGAGATTTAACTAGGCACCATTGGTCCATCTGAAGGGTCATGCCTTTCACAGTAGCATCCGCCCTTCGCATGACATATTCATTGATTGGTCTGTACTGCTCAAACAGATGGTCAAGCATGTAATACGTTGAGTTCCAACGTGTTGCCACCTCCTGGATGAGTGCTTTGACTGTCATTCTATAGTCACGTTGAATGATTCTCAGCTGCTTCCGGGCTTTAAAAGAATGGCTGAAATGCGTGCATATTCTGCGGCAGGTGGTCAGTAAGTTGCTGACTATGGGTTCTTTTTTCAGAAAGTCTTGAACTATAATGTTAATGCAGTGCGCCAAACACGGGACCCTGAAATACTCACCAAGCGTCATGGCCTTAAGTATATTACTGCCATTATCCGTAGCACAAAACCAATGTGAAGCCCTCTGGGGCGCAGCCATTCAAAGACCTTGCTGTTAAACTCTTCCAAAATGTTTTCAGCAGTATGAGATTTTTCCATGGCGAACATGGCTACAGTTGCATGTTTCCGAGAAGCATTAAAAATTGCAGCTGTGTCAACAGCACCTACTTCAGATAGCTTGTCTCTAACCCCCACAAAAGAGACCCAGTGTGCAGTGATGCACATGTAATCAGTGGCTTGGCAACTGGTCCACATGTCTGTTGTCA
Source organism: Calotriton arnoldi (assembly GCA_963921515.1). Taxonomy (NCBI): domain Eukaryota; kingdom Metazoa; phylum Chordata; class Amphibia; order Caudata; family Salamandridae; genus Calotriton; species Calotriton arnoldi. The sequence continues at coordinate 260,551 of CAWUFW010017242.1, forward strand.
GGTGGATTTTGTGAACAGCACTCTGCTGCAAATCTTGTCCAACCAATTCCAGCACATCGTGATGTAGTGCTGGAACAGCAACTCGGGCGAAATAGGACCGGCTGGGAACCTTCCATTTAGGGCAGATGGCTGACACAAATTCAAGGAAACCCACCCCTTCCACAAATGAAAAAGGGAGAAGGTCCAGCGCTAACATTTTAGCCAGCTTCGCATTGTACAACTGTGCCGTTGGGTGGTTGCGTTGGTACTGCCCCTCCGACCTAAGCATGCTGTCAATGGTAGGCTGGAATATTTTCCTTTGTGGTGCACCTTTCTTCTTGAACCCAGCCAGGCTCAACGACGCTGCACTTTTGCTCATTGCAGTGCCCGGTTGCCTTTGTGTCTCATGTTGACTCTTACTACGGTGCCACTCAGATGTTGCTGAGGATGTGGGCGTTACCAGTACACTGCTGGGGGTAGGGCTAGAAATGTCTCCCTCTTGTTGACCTTCCACCGCGATCATATCTTCCCCTAATTCTTCATCCCCAACAACAGCAATGGGTCCAGTTTTCCTTTTTTCTAAGTGAAGTAGGTGAGCCTCCCACTTGATAGTGTGGTGTTTTTTGAGATGACTTGTTTGTCCTCCGGTACCATAGTTTGTACCAAGCTTAACCCGCCTAACAGGCTGCCGACAAATTGAGCATATAGCAATGTTCTCCTCCTTACTGCTAACCGAAAAGAAGTCCCAAACTGGGGAGGAGAACTTTCTGGCGCTGCTGAAGGTGCCACTTTCAATACCAGATGAAATGGAGGGTGTGCATGGAATTTGACTCTGTGCACTTACATTACCACCACCTACTGAGGTGGTGGTTGAGCTGGATGTAGGTCCCTGCCGGACCTTTGCAAAGGCAAATATGGAAGCTGGAGGTCGTGTTGGCGTTACCTGTGTTGGTGGTATCCGTGCTACATCCCTCGCAGCGATTTGGGATAGTCTAATAATGTTGGTCTCCATCTCCGCAGGCCCAGGAGTGATGTTCGTGATGACTGGCTCTTCATCATCATCATCATCAACCCCTCGTCTACATCTACCTCCATAACTGTAAGGCTTTCTGGAACCTTCCTTTTCACTAGCCTTGTCTTGTGGCATGCATCACTCTCAGGCTGAGCTGGTGGCTTCCAAGTGGCATCTAGATCATCAGAAGCGGGGCTTGAAGAAGAAGTTGATGGACTAACCCTCCTTTTCCTTGCTGGGGGTATGGAAGACAATGGATCTTCTGGAACAGTGGCTTGCTCCTCTTCGTCTGCAAAAAGCTCGATTTCCTGCACTGCCCCTACTTCAGGTGGAACATCTACTATTGTGGGCTGTGGTTCCGGCTGCGGCTGTGGTTGCGGCTGTGGTTCCGGCTGTGGTTGCGGTTCCGGCTGCGGCTCTGGCTGCGGTTGCGGCTGGGGTTGCGGCTGGGGTTGCGGCTGGGGTTGCGGCTGGGGTTGCCCACTTATCTGCTGAGTTTCCGCCTGCGAGTGTGTGGATTGGGTACTACTTTGCGAGAATGACATTTCAACATCACTGGTCGTTAGTAGACTGGCTACCTCTGCCACAGTCAAGGCTTAGGCCTAGGTTGCTGGGGTGGGCCCACTGATGCAGAGGTGCTGCTCCCAGCTTGGTCCCCGCTGGACACCGCTGCTGCAGGCGTAAGTTTTTTTTTACCAAAAAACACATCGGCCGGCACACCAGTCTTGGCAAGTGCCACTTCCTTCTTCTGTCCCTTCTTCTCACTGGCAACTTTCTTGGTACTGGAGGACCTGGTACCTTTCTTTGGGGCCATCTTCTTCAGATGTCAGCAGGACGCAGGTGCACAAGTTGCAGAGATGTCTGTGGTCACACGTGGACGTGACGCGCAGCAGGACTTCTGCCTGGCAGTACAACGGGTGATGATGACACCTCCTCCTCTGTCTTTTTGTGCACCTAAAAGCAAAGAAGCCAGGAGAAGAACATCAGTGAAATGTTGCATTTGTTGTTGTGGTTCAATTACTAGCAGTACAAACAAACAAATAAAATATATAAATTAGTGTAGCCATTTGTGAGACTGTCAACAAGGGCTTTCATGGTATACTGTGTACACTGTCAGGAAGGATAGCAAAGAAGAGGAACAACAACCAAAATACAAATGTAATAGAAGTGGACCCTGTTTGGCATTAAATTATTTGCTCAGTCATCACATCATTCAGGGAGCTGCAGCTGGCAAAGGGGATGGATGCAAGCAGTAAGCCAAAAGGAAAACCATGCAGGCCTAAATGGCAAAAGCAGCACACTTAGTTAACTCCCACCAGAAATGGCCACCAGCCACATGGACACTCACAAATCACAAGCAACAAGCATGAGGCCTGGAAAACAATGTACTGAAAACAGGCCTACGATAGCCAGGCAAAGGCTGCATGGTAAACCACACTGCTTTGCCTGTAAGGCAATAAAATGCAAAAACGAAAATACACAGGGCTAAACAAGGCCTGCAACACACCACACAGAACTAAGGCATGTATTTAACACACCCCAAAAAACTGAAATACACCCAAAAATCCACATTTTGCAATTCAATCCAATGCCATCCATGTGCCCTAAATGATGTTTAAATTGAACAGGACACACAGAAACAGTTGTTTCATGCACCCCTGACTACCTCTGGGCCCACTGGATGAAAGGCCTGTTGGCAGACTAGGCTACAAGCTTGCAGGCCTATGGATAAAAGCACACTACCGGCCTTCAAAATGGCCGCCAGCCTCATGGCCAGGCCCACAACAACAAGAAACTGAAGACAGACAATGCAGGCCTATGGCGAAAAGCACACTGCCTGGCTTCAAAATGGCCACCAGCCTCATGGCCAGGCCCACAACAACAAGAAACTGAAGACAGACAATGCAGGCCTATGGCAAAAAGCACACTGCCTGGCTTCAAAATGGCCGCCAGCCTCATGGCCAGGCACACAACAACAAGAAACTGAAGACAGACAATGCAGGCCTATGGCAAAAAGCACACTGCCTGGCTTCAAAATGGCCGCCAGCCTCATGGCCAGGCCCACAACAACAAGAAACTAAAGACAGACAATGCAGGCCTATGGCAAAAAGCACACTGCCTGGCTTCAAAATGGCCGCCAGCCTCATGTGCAGGCCCACAACAACAAGAAACTAAAGACAGACAATGCAGGCATATGGCAAAAAGCACACTGCCTGGCTTCAAAATGGCCGCCAGCCTCATGGCCAGGCCCACAACAACAAGAAACTAAAGACAGACAATGCAGGCCTATGGAAAAAAGCACACTGCCTGGCTTCAAAATGGCCGCCAGCCTCATGGCCAGGCCCACAACAACAAGAAACTAAAGACAGACAATTCAGGCCTATTGCAAAAAGCACACTGCCTGGCTTCAAAATGGCCAGCAGCCTCATGGCCAGGCCCACAACAACAAGAAACTGAAGACAGACAATGCAGGCCTATGGCAAAAAGCACACTGCCTGGCTTCAAAATGGCCACCAGCCTCATGGCCAGGCCCACAACAACAAGAAACTAAAGACAGACAATGCAGGCCTATGGCAAAAGCACACTGCCTGGCTTCAAAATAGCCGCCAGCCTCATGGCCAGGCCCACAACAACAAGAAACTGAAGTCAGACAATGCAGGCCTATGGCAAAAGCACACTGCCTGGCTTCAAAATGGCCACCAGCCTCATGGCCAGGCCCACAACAACAAAAAACTGAAGACAGACAATGCAGGCCCATGGCAAAAGCACACTGCCTGGCTTCAAAATGGCCGCCAGCCTCATGGCCAGGCCCACAACAAGAAGCCTAGGCCACAAAGGGAAACACATGCAGGCCTTAGTATATGGCTAAAGCAGCACACTTGTAACTCCCACCAGAAATGGTTACCAGCCACATGGACACTCACAAATCACAAGCAACAAGCAGGAGGCCTGGAAAACAATGTACTGAAAACAGGCCTATAATAGCCAGGCAAAGGCTGCATGGTAAACCACCCTGCTTTTGCTTTGCCTGTAATGCAATAAAATGCAAAAACGAAAATACACAGGGCTAAACAAGGCCTGCAGCACACCACACACAACTAAGGCATGTATTTAACACACAGCCCAAAAAACTGAAATACACCCCAAAAAAACACATTTTCCAATTCAATACAATGCCATCCATGCCCCCTAAATGATGTTTGAAATTAATAAATACATCACACAGCAATCCATGACCCATGACTAGCTCTGGACCTACTGGCTACCCACAACGATTTATTTTAAAAAATGATGAAAAGTACCAAAAATGAAGTTGCAGCAACTGCAATGCCCCAATCAAACAACACCAACTTACTTGTAAAATCTCAAATTCCAAAATCCTCAAATCCAATGATAATGATGCAGCAGACACAAAGAGTGATCCTTCCAGCTCAAATCCAAGTGAAAAATGAACAGGAGATGGACAAAGCACTGGGAGGAGCCTGCTGGACAGGAACAGGAAGTAGGAGACTCTGTGGCACTTCCTCCCTCTCCCCCAAAAAATTTGACCAAAAAGGACAGCCAAATATCAATCTGAGGTTTTTTTCCAGCCAAATCATCAATTTATAGAAGGTTTGATGCTGCTTGCGATGTTATTGTTCTCCAGATTGAAAATTTTGCGTGTTCGGGATCGCGAGCTGTACAAAAATATCGCCGGATGTCCGATGGCGCGCCCGAATGACGTGTTCGCGGTCGCAATCTCTCTCGCGGTGCACGATGGCGCGGCGAATGACGTGTTCGCGATCGCACACTCTCGCGTTGTTTGATGGTGCGGCGAATGACGTGTTCGCGATCGCAAACTCTCGCAGGATAATGCGGCCGGCTACCGAAATCTCGTGGCGCACGCGAACGGATAGGAAAACCCATCTGCGAACGCAGGAATCCCGGTAAGTCGCTATCGCGCACGCTAGAACGCATTTTTAAAGCGCGACAAGAAAATAATTCCGCTACGCCGCGGATCGCGGAATTGTTGGCAATTTCGCGTTCTCCGCGGAACGCGAAATTGCCTAAATTCCGTGAGCGGAGCGGAATTGGATGCCCAGGGTTACTTTAAATGCATAAACGGACGCATGCATACCAATTGGTTGCTTGCTTTTCACTGTACAAGCTACAAAAAGGTTCTAAGAACTGAAGTGAGAGGACGCTCGCCGCTGAATTACTAATACTTACTATATTAGTAGTGACAGGGCAAAGGATAGTAGCCTATCTCTAGTCTGCATTACTTAACTTAAGCTTTCACATAATTACCCGAAGCGAGCTCAAAGTTGCAAACAAGTACAATTAGGTAGCACCGAGCACCTGTCTAGAATAAAAATCACATAACACAAGATTTGTAAACGTTACGCAACTTACCTGCATGTGAGCAGCATGCTTGCTATATGGGGAAAAAAAATCATCGAACACACAAAAGTAATAATAATAATAATTAGCTACTCACCAAGCCCCCCGACCTCAACCCCAAGCAGGTCCAGCAGGTCCTGCTCTCGATCCAGGATGTCGGAGCACTGGTGTGTCAGCTGGTTTTAGTGCGCGGACTCCAGAGCAGCGATACACTGCCCAGCATACCCTCGCCCTCCACTGCTGGCGCTCCCGGAGCCTTTACCCGCACCCTGGCCTGCCGCCTGCTGCCAGGGTGGTGTGCAGGGCACTGCACAAAAAAACCAGCGCTGCCACCTCCACCTCTGAAAACAAGGCCCGGGGCTGCACCCCTTCCGGGCGCTGCCTTCCACAAGGAAGGCGGTACTTCTTTGCCACCTTTTTGGCACGGGTCTCTGCCATGATGCTGGAGTTGCGGGGGTCGGAATAGAAAATGTAGAAAGTATAAAAAAATTCAGGGAGCAGAAGGAAGGAAGGAAAAAAAATTAGGAAGCAAGTAATAGAGAAAAACACTAACAAAACTCACTAAAAACACACACAAAAAGTAGAAAAAAACACAAAATATACACTTAAGAAGACCGAGGGAAAGATAATAAATAAAAAAAGATCAGAAAAAAGTTTTGGAAAAGCAGGATTGAAAAGATTTAGGCAGGATTGAAAAGTAGGCCCCTGCACAATAACAGAGAAAAAAACAAGATGGGTGCACACATGTGCGTGATGCAGTTTGCACGATATTTCCCCCTGAACATGCAATACACGTTACTATATGGCGAAAACGTCACGCGAACAGGCGGGAGAAGGAAATCCTCCCGCTCGACGAACTCTACGCAAACGCCCAGAGTTACTCAATACTTTAGATCTCTATTAGATTAGTTTTATTTTTGCATGTTTTGGAGGGCTTTTTGGAAGATTGCAGTGTTTGGTGGATACCTTTTGACTACGTGAATACAGAGGATGATCTATAGCTACAGAACAGTAAATCATAAATAATGTATTTCTTTTGGGCGGGAAATGTTTTTTTTTATCATTTATGTAAGTGTTATGTGATTTTTATTTGGTATTTTATGTGTTATTGAGTTTGTTGTTTGAGGTTTTTAGTTGTTGATGTTTAGATTTATATATACATTATATATCTATATAAATATATATATGTTTCCATAGGTGCCCTGAGACGAAGACGCACTCACAGTGGATGATTCACCAGAAACCTTTATTTCAAAACCGACATTTCTTTTCCAATTCTGTTCTTAGCCTGACGCGTTTCGGAGCTGGCTGCTCCTTCCTCATAGGCATTGCTTGCAATTCACAGAAGCAGTGACACACCCTCTCTCTCCTTTTCTGAATGCTGTTGGGTAATTGCCCTCCGGTGGGCCTCTCAGGTAAGTTACAGAGTTCTTGCATGCTGGGAGTCGAAATATGTTTCACGCCGATTCTTCCCCTCCAGTGGGTTTTTGTGATTTTGCCACAATCTTAGAAGCATTTACTTAGCCCTCCAGTGGGCCTCAGAAAGCAAAATTGGTTTTCATTTAAAATCCACTGTGCTGCTCCTGAGCTCCGAGTGATTCAAAGCCTGCAGCCCCATATTCCATTTCCCTGGTGGTTTAGTCTTCCACGGCCGGACTGCCGTGATTACATGTTTCCATAGGTGCCCTGATACGAAGACGCACTCACGGTGGATGATTCACCGATTCTTCCCCTCCAGTGGGTTCTGTGATTTTGCCACAATCTTAAAAGCATTTACTTAGCCCTCCAGTGGGCCTCAGAAAGCCATGATCAAGGCGGACAATCGCCGAAACGCGTTGGGTTTTCGGCTGGGAACCTGTAATAAAATATCCCTGGCACTATATGGATTGAGCCCTTTATTTGTGGCAAGGAGTGTGCCCATTGCAGCGTTGCTGCGTGGTGGACTTTAAGGTAATGAGGGCATCCTCGTACCCTGGCGCGCACCGCAGCTGTTGTGTCCCGGTTTCAACGAGGTACGTGGAACTGTATATATATATATATATATATATATATATATATATATATATATATATTATTTGTCATACCAGTTTATTTAAAATTGAGTTGTATTTAATGTTATGACTGATGTCATAAAATATTATGTTTATTATTTATATAAAAACAATTTGTCATATAGGTTAAGATTATGCCCGTGGTTCCCAAACTGTGCACCGTGGCACCCCGGTGCGCCGTTAGGACTAGCCTGGGGCACCGAGCACGTCTTTGGAATGTGCAATGTGGGAAAGATAGTATGTGCTGAGAAAGCTTGTAATCATGTGAGCAATTTAAAACCCTACCTGTGAGCTGGCATCAGGAATTGTGGTTTTGCCCAGCCGTAGTGCAACATACAGGGGAGTTACAAGCGCCACCTGTAGAATCAGGAATCATGGTTTGGCCCATGAGCGTACAGCCGCCATACTCGCGTATGTGCTTTGCGTAGCCTCTGCATACACAGCGATGCTGAGCGTTATTGCTGCCCATGTTCTGCCGCACCTCTAGGGACCCTCTTCATGCAAGTTACTAGTAGGTCGCACACTAGATACATGTGCCTCGTCGGCGGGAGTAAGTGCTGGCTACTACGCCATAAATGCAATACATTTGGCACGTGAATTAAAATGCGGGTTGAAACACTTCTCTTAGGCACTTGCTGACCTGGCTACACGGGCCCAGCCCCGCTGCATGCCCTAATCTTCTGAGTCCTACTGGTCAAACTATTAGACTGGTTCTGCTCCTTTCTACTATCATGGAATACAACTGGCAGACCCCCAGGCCTACATCCACTACTAGCCTCTCATGCCACTTGTTCTTCCTCTTCCGTAGTGTCTTGTCTTGTGACTTGCTCTGTGCCCGGTCTGCAATGTGACTCTCTCTCCTACTGTCCAGCAGACTTGGCATGTGACAGGCTCGCCACATGGCCTACCAGCTTGCTGCATGCCTGGCTCTAACATAGACCCCATTTTCTGCCCTGCAAACAGAATTAGCTTGATCCCCCTTATTCGGCTTCTGACTGACTTTAGCTGAGTCCTGCTTGCTTGTCATGCAACCGGGTTTGTCTCAGTCCAACTGGCATGCCATGCATGCATCTTAACCTGGCCACCACTGACCTGGGATGTGATTGGGTCTACCATTGCCACCTTATGAAACTGGCTCTACCTTATCCGTACCAGCCTGCTACAAAACTGTCTCTTGCCTCTCCATTCTTCCTGCAATGAGACTGGCTCTACCTCAGTCCCACTGACCAAATAGCTGACTGGATCTTACGCAGCCCTGCCCTCTGCCATCCATCTCGCTCTGCCCCCAACCTTACTGTCCTGCTCTGCCTCAATCCCTGTGACCTGGGGTGTGCCTACTAGCTCTGACAATGCTCTCTGACCTGGCCCCACTGACAGTGTATATTACTTGCTGTCCACCAGCCCTCCCAGTCTGCCATCCAAACTGACTGCCCCATCCCTACTGTTTTACTTAAAGCTTTAATTAAATGACTGTAATATTTTTATTTTGCTACAAATGTGATTATAATACCTTCATCGGCTTAATTTCAATTAATTTCAGGGAAAAAACTGGAAGTACTCCCAAGGTCGGGCTTACATCCCCCCACTGGCAAAAAAAAAGTGACATGATGGGGAGCCGCGGCCAACTGCCAATTAGGTTAAGGGAGCCGCAGGTCTAAAAAGTTTGTGAACTACAGGATTATGCTATAATTGTTTGGTAGTTTTGTATGTTCATATTTTATTTATAATATGCTTTTGCCTCTTATTTCTAAGTAATCTATTCCTTGCTTGTTTATAAAGAGTTTTACTTTAGCTGTAGCATGTTGTACATTCTTTTGGTTTGTTTGCTTAGTTTAGGTGCACTTTTGGTTACAGAGTGCTCCATTCATAGTTGTTGGTAGTTTTTCTCTTTTTGTAGGGCTTCTTTAAATTTATAGAGTGTATGTTGAGGTCTGCCTAGTGTGGATCGGAAGGCATTGGGCCATTCATTCACTGTGTTCTTTGTTTTTTCTTCCTGTGCCAAGATGCTGTCATCACATTTCACCATGGTAGCTGGAATTTGTGTTGGCATGTTGAGAGTGATGTAGTCTGTCAACCCAAGCATCTTTGAAAGATTCCATTAGAAGACTTAGTTTGTGTTACTTTTGTTGGTAGAATGGGCTTTCAATTAGTAAATTGTAATGGGTAGCTACCTCAGTGACAGCGACCTAGGCTAGTGCTATCATTTTTTTAATTTCAAAGGCAAATTGACTGTAGCATATTCTACACTTAGGGCCTGATTATGCCCCACTGCCACCACCAAAGCCGTGGTCAGACCGCCTGCCAGTTTAGAAGTTTCCTGCTGTCTGGCGGGATTTTTTTGGCATTCCCCAAAAAAGGGAATGCCAAAAACAGTTTCTGCACAGCATGCACTGAAAATGCAAAGATCACTAGACTGATACACTCTACCACTACTCAGAAGGCTGTGCCACTGTGTGCACATGACACATCATACCTGGACATATACACACACACTCAACATCACTTGACACACAAACACTCCTTGACAACTCTGACCCACACTTAACAACAAACATGACCCTCTGATAGCAGATACATCCCCTATCAGGCAGGTAACCTTGGTCAGGGATGGTGCATGATATCCCTGGGTGGAAGATCAAATGTGGGGCCATGTGTGCATCAAGACAGAATATAAAGGCACATCACGTCAGCATGATGTGACGTATGTTCAGTTTACTAATAATGTATAAGCACAGACTCACATACTCTAACTGTGCGTTAAGCCCTGAATCTGATGTACATTAGTCCACAACTTAGTGCCCAACTCAACAATCACACCATATTAAAACTAGCTATCAACTCCTGTGACACCCATTCCTGTACCATAAGCCTGCTCCTCATGCAACTAACACATACATCAGTAGTAAATTAGTAAGTACAGAAACACAGTCTAACTTGCTAAGCATTGTCATGGACCCACACACGCCATCCACATGAAATAGGCAACTAATGTGAATGGCATTACAGCCATCCACATTCCACTACACAGGAGGCCACAGTGCATAGACACCCTGCATACAATGGATCTTGAATTTAAGGGGAGTCCTGGAAGACAACATGGCCAGGACATAGTCTGATTTGTACCTACCTCACACTCTCCATGTGGACAGGACATTGAGAATCAGTCTCAACTGGAACTTATTGAAACAGAGTAGCATCCACATGGGGAAGATTTGTCATTGAAGTACTTAACAAGATCCACTGAAGGAACAGCAATTGGCACATATCTATTAAGCCATATGTTGCAGTTTACACATTGCTCCGTGTACATGTGTGTCTAAAGTAACTATAATGTATGTAGAGTCACAACACCTCCAAGTGTATTGACAAGAGGATTCACTTTGTACGCATCAAATACATAGGCAACTTATATTTCTTTGAGTTTTGTCTGTTGACACACTTGCGCAATGGACTTAGAAATCTAATCTAACTAAACTATAAATGCATACAATATCCAATGCGAGTTTTGGCCCTTCACCCCACACTTCTACACAAACCTCATGCGGACATTGACACTGTAGGTACACAAATCCACACAACATGCCAATAGACTTGCTTACTCCAGGATCCATATGCTATTATTGTCATACTAACAGAACTGTATTCACTCTTATCACATTACACATGAATAACAATTAACAGCAAGAGATATTTTTTGACACAGGAAAACCAAACACAAAATAAAAGTTGCTTCATTCAGCCTCCAAAGTTCAAGTATGA